>JAZAYU010000987.1:42163-109252 GCA_038501625.1 Corbicula japonica
CGTTGTCTTTCAAAGTTCCATTTTCATCTATTTAAAGAGTCAATGATAAGGTTACCCGTAAGCATACATGTATGGCTGTCGGGTTCCTGAGAAGATCGGTGAAGAAAGAAATAAAACACGTTAAAAACACATGACCTTATAGATATATATGTATGATATTGCAGGACAATCTTTGCCAAAGGTAGACGGCGGATGGAGCACATGGGGATCGTGGAGTGAGTGTTCTGCATCATGTGGCACAGGGATGGCATCTAGAAATCGTTCGTGCTCTAACCCAAAGCCAAGCAACGGGGGAGACCATTGTTTCGGAGACTCTACTGAATACCAGTTATGCATCAAGACGCCATGTCCAGGTAATATTCGATACTAACTGTTATTAAAATGTTTAAATGTCCTAACATTTAATAACGAGGGAACTTTTTATTCTTTTTATACTTCTGAAGCGGTTACCAAGCCTGAAGAAGGTAAACTAGTAAACGGCGATTAACACACTTCACTCAAAAAGAATGCGAAATAGACCAGTGAAAATTCCATTTTATTGATTCATTATAAGTACAGAAAAGTCAAACATAAAGGTGGAACTTAAATTTGGAGAAGAACTGATACTCTAATCATTAGGTTCAGTTAAAGGCAGTCACCGTATTAGAAATATTTAATCGACAATGCAACTATCAATGACGTAGCACACCAATTTCATTATGCGCAGTTTTAGGGTTTATCTCGTTCAATTTCTTTTCTATCTTAAAGTTATATTATACATGTATAACGTTATTATACATAACAGTTCTTGTTCTTGTTTGGCATAACTCATTTGAAGAATACTTACGGGCCATGGTATCCATTGTCATATAGAGAATGTGAAGTTCAAGTCAAAACGAGGTTGTGCCGAGTCACTTTTAATGATTTTCTCTTTATGACAATTGGTCTTAATGAGCGGTCTTTTGTAAACTATATCGCAGAGTGTTGACCGGAAAAGCGAGATTTCCATTCTGTGATATTTTTTACCCTAATAAAACGAAATTTAATGATAGGTTTATGTTAAAGCAGGTCTTGTGATAATGAATTTTCAATTATGCCCAAACATATTTCTACCGGGAAACCCACCAATAAAATTCTCTCTATAATGCCTATGCTTTAAAGTAAAAAAATGCACATAATCGGGGTCTTTTCTGTGTGTTTTAAATACTATCCATCATTGTTTTCCGCTCTTGTCCAAAATATGTGTGACGGAAAACAGATTCTATTCTTTACTTGCACCAAATGCATAAATAAGGCTTCAGCGATGATCTGTTTCACAGACATGTCAAAATAATATTAAAAACTGGAACAGTTTCTTCATCTTGCTATAGTTTGAATTCCATTTTTGCTCTCTAAGAAGTCAGAATTACTACTGCTATGATTGAAAATATGAACATGTAGGCTGCTTAATTTAAGGATAAATACACATTTTTTGTTAATTTTCCTGAATTTGCCAAACCAAGCTTCCAAGTTCCAAGCTTATGTTAGCAGAACAGTGATACAAAAAGCAAAGTTGGTTTACTGTTTTACAAGCTAATTTATTCCTACGGATTTTCAATGATCTGTTATTCTTTCTTTAACAACACTTGATAAATACCCCTACATATGCCATTGATCGTAAGATTCTAAAGGCACGTTTTAACAAAAAAGTTCGCAATAGCATCCCATTATTTCGTATTCAAAATACAATAACGAAACGTTTACAAAAGCTTGATGTCATTTATTTAATTTTGTAACTTTTTATTTATTAGGTTGAAACAAAGAAAAAGTTTTCTTCAAGGCATCTGTTTAAACAGAAAAATCTTCACTGACACACAGAATTTATGAAAAGTGCATAGTATAAAGTCAATTCGCAACGATTAATATCATAATGTTATGTAAAATTACTGTTGTTTATTTACCGACTTTACTTTTAAATATTAAAACGCGAAGCTAAATTTACTAAAAGCACTGCCTCTCTCAGATTCGATATATCACAATATTATTTCAGGAAACAACAACATTTCCATTTATCAAAAAAAATGTTAGAACAAACTTAAGTGATTTTTCAATAATTTTTGCATATTTATTTTTTATCAGTAATTATCTTACAAATTTTACTTCCGCAAAATTACCCGCTGTATTCTTCTGTTTTGTTTTTTCTCGTGTTTCATGACATACCCATGAATAGTAAAGCATGTATCCGCAAGATGGATACAAGACTCATATCAATAAATCCGTATCCCACAGTGTGGTTTTCCGATTATACATTATTGCGGTTTCTCCTTTGTTCTATGTCACGTCATATACAACGCCAGACTATGTTGTTTATTCCGATCGCAATTTTCCGGCTCATATCGAATTCCAAAATAGGAAGTTTACGTCGTAGATCTACAACTATTGCAATACTTAGATTATCTACGTCATTTATCAACTAACTATCGTGCAATATTTCTATTTTTACTATTATGTAAATCACGTTGTTGACTTAACCTATGTTGTTTAGTGTATTTTAATTTGTTTTGAGTGAGGAAATATTTAATAAAACATTATATTGGTCATTATGACAGTATGCATTTTCTTGGTTCGTATTATTTCTCGTTGTTATGTAAATCACATCACGATCGACCTTCGGTCTCCTATGATATTGTTTATATAACTGCATAATGCTATTTTTATTTGTATTTTAACTTATTATTTGCCTTCCTCCTGGTCTACGTTTAAAGAGATCTGTTAGTATGTTTGTTGCTACCCCTACCCATTTTCATTCTCGTCGGCCATTAACGACAGACACACTGCGACATTAATATGTGAACAATATAATGGGTCATATTTACATAAACATGTACTGTCTTATCCGAACTATTTTGTGTTTGTTGGCTGTGTTGTCTGAAGGTAGCTTTATCTAACTTTTCATCTTACAGCAAGAAACTGCAAGGACCTGATGGACAAAGGAGATACAACTACAGGATTTAAAATAATTCTACTTGACGGTAAACACGGTTTTGTTTGTAATAAGCATAGAGCATTTTTACAGATGGCTCGTATGACTATTATCATTTATGGACTTGTCAATACCTCAAAGAGTGAATCTGTATCACTAACGAGAACAATTACATGTAATTGTTAGAGCCAAAAACCAAGATTCAAATAAAACATGTAGCTGCAGTTTAAAGTAATTGTAGCAACAATCTATCTCTCAACCCTTGTTTACGGAAATTAAGATAATAAAAATCAATAAGAAAGTTAATCAAATTTTTATCTCTATTCGATAAATCCATTTGTTACTTTTAAAACTAACGGCTACCAACAAATTAATCTACAGCACTCTTCATGTTGTGTGATTACCACGTCTACAATTGATCGCTTTGTTCCTACGATATTGGAAGAACTAATTAAGGAGTTTTAAAGTTTTTGGTAAAGTCTTGTAAACGAACACACAAGCTCGATGAAGGAGTTATTAATATCCATAAGAAAATTTTTTGTTTCAACTCAGCACGCAAACAAAACTAATACCAGAAGTAAATGTATTTTCCTTTAAAACTGGTAAATGTAGAAAAGAGTTGTTTTCGTAAAATTAATTGTTAATAATTTACCAAAATTGTGTCTTTTTTAATTTATGGAACACCTTAATGCATACATTATAGCAAAAGCAAAATGTATATCCTTTCCACGACCATAACGTATTTAAACGTGACAAAATTTTGACTTCCCAAAACCCGGCCCTGTTTTACGGGAAGACGCCCGAAACGTATTTAAACGTGTCAAAAAATCGCTTTTCAAAACCCGACCCTGTTTTTTTCGTCGGAAACCCGTCAATTTATTTTTTATTTTTAAAAAAAGTTCTTACTTTAGTGGCTATTTAAAAGAACGCGGAATCATCAATCAGTATTTAAAAACCATTAGTCATTTGAATGCATCACATATTTCCTCTCAAATATAATTTAGTAAGAAATTGAATACATTTGACTTAGATAATCTGATAAGAAAATTAGTAATTTTAAAAAGTTCAATTTTAAGAAAAAAAAAACATGTGTTGCTGTTTCTTCATCTTTCATTGTCAAAATTAAAAAAGTAGCTCCAAAACAGTTATTCATTATTTTAAAAAAATCCTATATCTACCTAGTAATTACTTAAAAATGACATTTTTTGCAATGGCATAAAATTTATTACTGTTAATTAGATTAATTAATTTACGGAATTTTACGTTACAGACTTTCTGCGAAATACCGATTTTTTTACAAATTACGTAAAAGAGCGTTGAAATTCGGCATTTTAACGCACTATTCTTGATATGCTTTTTTCCACCTTTTTTACAGAAGAAAGACCGTAACGTTATATAACGTGTTTTACACGGGTTTCTTACCATGTTGAAAATTCCGAATTTCTTTAAAAGGTAGAAGACCGGTAACGGACAAAAGCGTATATGCTTTATTCAAACATACACTTTTCAACGGGCACTAAAATAAAACTTACGCAGATTTACGTTATGGTTTTGAAAAATCGTGAAAAAGCACACGTTAAATTACGTTTCGGGCGACCTCCAGTAAAACAGGGTCGGGTTTTGGGAAGTCAAAATTTTGTCACGTTTAAATACGTTACGGACGTCCGTCTGGAAAACAGGGTCGGGCGCGGAAAGGATATCAAATTCCTGAAAGGACCCATTTTTTCTGCCGTAACAATACTACGAGCAAAAAGAGAGTTACTACTTAATGTAGAAGATACTACATGTCATAGAACGTTAATTTGTTTCTGAATCCAGTTAGATTTATCGATATAATCAATGTTCTTGTCAAGAGAATATAATTTAAATGACGAGTTTGATACCCACCTCAATAAAATAAAATTTAATACATTTTTCTTGTTTTTAGAAACTAACCCAACATACGTGTAACTCGGCCAGCTGACGACCAAATTTCAGTAACTTTAATTGCTGCAATGTTGCATTGCTAAAAATTTCAGGAACAAATAAAGGAATTTTTAAAAAGAAACTGACCTCGATTAATATCAATGTATTGCAGGTTGGGAGTTTATTGAGCCGGTTAATGATCAGTTATGTAAATACATAGAACTTCCTACGCCGCGACAGTCATATAAATATCGTGATCAATGGCCTGCAAAGTGCGTAATTGATAAAAGTAAATGCGTATAACTTCCCACGCTGAGAATAAATATCGTGATCAATGGCCTGCAAAGTGCGTAATTGATAAAAGTAAATACGTATAACTTCCCACGACGCGACATATAAATATCGTGATCAATGGCCTGCAAAGTGCGTAATTGATAAAAGTAAATGCGTATAACTTCCCACGCCGCGACATATAAATATCGTGATCGATGGCCTGCAAAGTGCGTAATTGATAAAAGTAAATACGTATAACTTCCCACGCCGCGACATATAAATATCGTGATCAATGGCCTGCAAAGTGCGTAATTGATAAAAGTAAATACATAGAACTTCCCACGCCGCGACATATAAATATCGTGATCAACGGCCTGCAAAGTACGTAATTGATAAAAGTAAATGCGTATAACTTCCCACGCTGCGAAATATAAATATCGTGATCAACGGCCTGCAAAGTACGTAATTGATCAAAGTAAATACATAGAACTTCCCTCGCCGCGACATATAAATATCGTGATCAATGACCTGCAAAGTGCGTAATTGATAAAAGTTAATACGTATAACTTCCCACGCTGCGAAATATACATATCGTGATCAATGGCCTGCAAAGTGCGTAATTGATAAAAGTAAATGCGTATAACTTCCCACGCTGCGAAATATACATATCGTGATCAATGGCCTGCAAAGTGCGTAATTGATAAAAGTAAATACATAGAACTTCCCACGCTGCGACATATAAATATCGTAATCAATGGCCTGCAAAGTGAGTAATTGATAAAAGTAAATGCGTATAACTTCCCACGCTGCGAAATATAAATATCGTGATCAATGGCCTGCAAAGTGCGTAATTGATAAAAGTAAATGCGTATAACTTCCCACGCTGCGACATATAAATGTCGTGATCAATGGCCTGCAAAGTGCGTAATTGATAAAAGTAAATGCGTATAACTTCCCACGCTGCGACATATAAATATCGTGATCAATGGCCTGCAAAGTGCGTAATTGATAAAAGTAAAAACGTATAACTTCCCACGCTGCGACATATAAATATCGTAATCAATGGCCTGCAAAGTGCGTAATTGATAAAAGTAAATGCGTATAACTCCCTACGCCGCGAAATATAAATATCGTGATCAATGGCCTGCAAAGTGCGTAATTGATAAAAGTAAATACGTATAACTTCCCACGCTGCGACATATAAATATCGTAATCAATGGCCTGCAAAGTACGTAATTGATAAAAGTAAATACGTATAACTTCCCACGCTGCGAAATATAAATATCGTGATCAATGGCCTGCAAAGTACGTAATTATTGATAAAAGTAAATACGTATAACTTCCCACGCTGCGAAATATAAATATCGTGATCAATGGCCTGCAAAGTGCGTAATTGATAAAAGTAAATACGTATAACTTCCCACGCTGCGAAATATAAATATCGTTATCAGTTGCCTGCAAAGTGCGTAATTGATAAAAGTAAATACGTATAACTTCCCACGCCGCGACATATAAATATCGTGATCAATGGCCTGCAAAGTGCGTAATTGATAAAAGTAAATACGTATAACTTCCCACGCTGCGTATAACTTCCCACGCCGCGACATATAAATATCGTGATCAATGGCCTGCAAAGTACGTAATTGATAAAAATAAATGCGTATAACTTCCCACGCCGCGACATATAAATATCGTGATCAATGGCCTGCAAAGTGCGTAATTGATAAAAGTAAATACGTATAACTTCCCACGCTGCGAAATATAAATATCGTTATCAGTTGCCTGCAAAGTGCGTAATTGATAAAAGTAAATGCGTATAACTTCCCACGCCGCGACATATAAATATCGTGATCAATGGCCTGCAAAGTACGTAATTGATAAAAATAAATGCGTATAACTTCCCACGCCGCGACATATAAATATCGTGATCAATGGCCTGCAAAGTGCGTAATTGATAAAAGTAAATACGTATAACTTCCCACGCTGCGAAATATAAATATCGTTATCAATGGCCTGCAAAGTACGTAATTGATAAAAGTAAATGCGTATAACTTCCCACGCTGCGACATATAAATATCGTGATCAATGGCCTGCAAAGTGCGTAATTGATAAAAGTAAATGCATATAACTTCCCCGCCGCGACATATAAATAACGTTTTCCTCCCGTGGCGACGTTGTTTGGCCGCCACACGTAACAAACATCACTTACATGATAATTGAATAGATAAAACAGTAACTTTGAATGCTACTGAACAAGACAAATATAAAAACATTGCAGACTTGGTTTGAATGAGCCTGTTCATGAGCAGTAATAAAATGCATACTACTGTCCACGCCAACTAGCCACTGGTTGAGCGCAACTGAATATTATAGAGAAGAGCAAGATGATATTAAGCTTTGAACTCGAAATAATGCAATACTTACTATTCCACGCCCACACCACTAGACTTAGTTCTATAGTTGTTGTTGCAGGTATTAACCCAGTAAGAGTACTTTGTATCATGGACGTAGAACAGGGAGGGTGGACAGTTTTCCAGAAGCGAGAATCTTCCACCGACTTCTACAAAAACTGGCAGGAATATCGCAAAGGATTCGGAGATGACACGAATTTCTGGTTAGGGCTTGACAATATTTATCGTCTTACTGCCCAAGGTACTCCAATTTAAGATTGTATTCGAAACTGAGGATTAAATCTCAGAAATGAATCTGTTATAGATTTTACAGCCATAACTTGTTTCTAGTCAATCTAACAAATTGACACAAAATAAGGAATTGTGAATCTGGGTTTTACTTTTTAGAGAAGTATGTAAAAGAAAGAAAACTAATTTGATAACAAAATAAAGCTGATAAGTGCAATACCTACGCATTATTGCATACTGGATAAGTATTTCCGCGTTATTTACCGGGGAAAGAAAATCTTATCTTTCCCTTTTCCCTAGGGAAAAGATAACGTTTGCGCTTCATGAGTGACGTCACGTCTACAAGTATCTGACGTAATATATTTAAGTTAGTGACGTCATTTAAAAATAAGGTTTGCGTTAACGTCAATATTTCAGCGTAAAAAAAATTAGTGTGTATAAATGTACACAAATGTTATGAAGAGTAAAAGGTATGCAAGAAAAAGTATCTTGCACGAGACGTTCGTTAAAGATGGAAAAATCTCTCACCTCGGGTAAACTGTTTTGGCGGGAACTCGGCAGAGCCTCGTTCCTGCAAAAACAGTTCACCCTCGGTGACAGATTTTTACATCTTCACCTCACACTCATGCAAGATACTTTTAAGCTTGCCTGTACTAATATTTTGGAAAAATGTCATTCGGGTCGACAATGTACGACCTGTATAAAAAGAGCAAAAAAGAAGTACACACACAGTTTCCCTTTCGCCTATCAATATATGTAAGGAAACGGTCTTCATGCATTCAATCGCATTTGTATGGATTTGCACAGAAAGATAGATGGCTACAACAACTATTATCTTTAATATTCATGTATCATACATTTATAAATCTTGTTTTTTAGTATCTGTGACCCAATCGAACTGATAAGATGCCGGTTAAATAAATTTCAGCTCATTGTGTTGTCTACTGGCATCTTTGTTTATTTATACAAGTATAATGCCATGTTTAAATGTTTCAGTTATCATATTCAACTATAATTAAACCAAGTGAACGTAAAGTGCACATAACTTAACTTACCTTAGGTCTCAATAACCTCATTAAAGAGAAGCAAACTTAGACTATTGTTTTGAATACACGCACTTTTTGCAGGAAACTATGAGCTGCGGATTGACATGATGAACACTAGCAATCAGCGTGCCGCAGCAAAATACAAGGTATTGTCGTTTTAAATACACGAACATTTTGCAGGAAACTATGAGCTGCGGATTGACATGATGAACACTAGCAATCAGCGTGCCGCAGCAAAATACAAGGTATTGTCGTTTTAAATACACGCACATTTTGCAGGAAACTATGAGCTGCGGATTGACATGATGAACACTAGCAATCAGCGTGCCGCAGCAAAATACAAGGTATTGTCGTTTTAAATACACGCACATTTTGCAGGAAACTATGAGCTGCGGATTGACATGATGAACACTAGCAATCAGCGTGCCGCAGCAAAATACAAGGTATTGTCGTTTTAAATACACGCACATTTTGCAGGAAACTATGAGCTGCGGATTGACATGATGAACACTAGCAATCAGCGTGCCGCAGCAAAATACAAGGTATTGTCGTTTTAAATACACGCACATTTTGCAGGAAACTATGAGCTGCGGATTGACATGATGAACACTAGCAATCAGCGTGCCGCAGCAAAATACAAGTTATTGTCGTTTTAAATACACGCACATTTTGCAGGAAACTATGAGCTGCGGATTGACATGATGAACACTAGCAATCAGCGTGCCGCAGCAAAATACAAGGTATTGTCTTTTTTGTACGCGTACTAGTTAATGGCATAGTCCAAACTATGTTTCCTGACAATTTAAATTCTAAACTCAAAATTTAAACTATTCAAACATTGTAATGAGTTCTTTGACTTTTTCCCTCCGAGGGAATCGTTTTTATATATTATTTTCTAGTTATATTTACGAGCATTTTATAAGAGTTAGTGATATTATAATATTCGATATTTATGTAAAAACAATATAAGCAACATGTATGTATTAAATTATTTTAATGGTCGTGTTGCAGAAAATGCGTAACAAAGTCCAAATCAAGCCGTCGCCCGTTATTCAAAGCTGTTTCATGACAGGATCTGAAGTTTACCTCATTTGTTTAAATTCATTATAAATTGGGTATTAACGCCTTTTGCAAAAGCTTTTATAATTATAATAACATTATTTCAAGGTGCTTGACCGTGTATCAGTTTGAAAATAGTGGTTTTAATTATCAACATCAATTTTATATTTTAAACTGACGGCATATAAACAAAGTATAAGTGATGAAAAAGTTTAACAAAGTCAACGCATAGTCTCAAAAATTCGACTGCAAGCACAGACCCATTATCATACGGACGTTTTCGTTGTCTGTCCTTTACGTCTCAAGCAGTTACAATCACAACTGTGGTGGAAATCAACCCGATTTAAATTCTTTTTATTTTCACTCCCACATGAAAATTTCAACACTGGTATGTCAAATATCGTTATAAAACATAAATAATGATAAAAGTAACAATAAAATGAACAAAACATAAAAAATATCTTGTTAAACCCACCACAGCATAGGCCGATTACACGGTGAAAATTATCGATAAACGCGAGTCAGATAAACTTTATGGACATGGGTGGAGGTTTATAACAGTTTTGCATAAAAAACGAAAAACGTTTCTTATAAAGGATTACATATATTGATTCTACTTGAATGTGGCTTCTCAGGTATGTAATTTTTAAAAATAAATATGGTTTTAGATGCTTTCTGAAGCCGGTGTAACGTTGTAAATTGACCCCCATAGAATAATGGCCCCCGGTCATTATTTTATATAAAATATTGACTCCGCGGTCATAATATTATGACTGGGGGGTCATAATATTATGACTCCTCACACGTAGAAAAATGACCCCTCACGTAGAAATGTGTCCCCCTATAGAATAAGGACCCCCGACCCAAACCTCTATGGTACACTTAATTATCTCCATCGAGAAGCATCGGAGGAGAAATGGCACCCGTCCGTGCATGCGTCCGTACGTGCAGGTTTTTTGACCGCAATTAGACGGAATTTAACCAAGCTTCAGGGATTACTACTACCGATGTCTATTTGTGTGGAAAGAAAAAATGGTTAAGGTCTCCGGCCGAGAATCACTTGCCCCTCACCGTTGTGAGTTCGATGCCTACCAGGGTCGTGTATGGCTGACAGGCATACATATTGTGCGGCGCTCAGTTTCTCATTTAAAACACAGGCGCTGGACTGCATAGGAACGTTCCATCAACAAGATACGCAACGCCTTTTTGCAATTTATGGCCTGTTTAATATTAATCATTAAAAAAATATTTATAATCACAGACTGAACTAGCTAGTTTTCAGGCGGCGAGGGTGGCTGGATTTCAATCTAGTAATTCTAGGCTTCTTAACAGGTCTTATCCTGATCTGATGTAACATACTTCGATAGCGTCCTCGCCTGAGAATCGAATCTGGTCAACAGGAATAGGAGTCACCTACATAAACCACTCTGCGACTGAAACCAAATATCTATTATTTATACAAGCATAATCACTGTGCATGCTTGTTAGTGGTTTTAATCATTTTCGTAGTCATCAAAGGTGTATAGTGATTAAACGTCCCACACAATGTAACTAGTAGAACTAGCAATGATGAAATAACTTAAAAATATTATTCTGTTTCCCTTTTCACGACCATTCGAAAGGTGGTTTTAGAAGCCATTTAGCACAAAAAAGGATAAGCAATGCATGCAAAAGATCTGCGTTACAGGTTAATTTACAGCAATCTCAGATTATTATAAATTTTCTTTCTTCCCTAGGACTGTATACTATTGGAACAACCAACCACCTACTGTTGCCCTCCTCCCTACCCCAGAGCCGTTCTGTGCAGCTTTATCTAGCATTGAACATGTCTCGCCCTAGTTGTATAGCCCCCTGATTTTTAGCACTTTTAAATATTGTTTTAACTTCTTTTTAAACTACTCTTTTAACCTTCTTGCGATTTCGACGCGCAACCATGTCTACGTCCCCGTGAGGGGTTTGACATTACCGTAAGACAGACAGACAGACAGACAGACAGACAGACAGACAGACAGACAGGCAGACATGCGGACGGACGGACAGATGGACGGACGGACGGACGATAATTTATGTGGCTACTCTAATGTCCTCTTTATTGTTCTTTTAGCCACATAAAAGAAAAAAAATAGCCACATAAAAACGGAATGAAAAGAATTTACCGTTACCCATTGTTCTCATAGCCACGTAACTACACATTGATGTGCTCGCACGGACGGACGGAAAGAATTCTGAAATGGTAAAGCCCGTTGCTAGGCAACGAAATGGAATACGAAAATTCTGAAACTTACAGAATTACCGGGGGTTCATTGTATACATGCACAGCGAGGAATTATGGCAATTTTAACCGTATAACGATTATCTTTTAATTACTTTTGACCATATTGAGCCGCCTGACGTCAGAGCAGATGCAGCTGCTCCAGTAGAAACAACAACAACAAATATAAAATCCATAGGAACACGACCGTGACTTGAATCGATATAAAGTTTGTTAGTAATAGGCTAGGTGGGGGTCAATATTTTAAAGATAAAATCGGGGGGTCATTACTTTATAAGGGGAGTCAGTATTTTATAGAAAGGGGTCATTATTTTATATTAAATAATGACCGGGGGTCATTATTCTATTTAGGTCACTTTACAACGTTACACCGGCAAAAGTTGGGATTTATTTTCCGATCGGCGGCATATAGAAATAGAAGGACAATTTCCCGCATTGATTTAAGACTTAACTGGTTAATTAAATCGTAAAATGTGATTCTCTTATACAATTATCGCTTTTAAAAACGAAAATGCTCGAACATGTAAGTGCCAGGTAGAAATACTTACACAAAATATAAAAATCTTTACGGTAATCGTGAACAACATCCACTAACAACAAATCGAAATGATCTATTTGTATTTTCCGATGCATAATAATAAAAATCCCGCTAGATACCTCTCCACCCTGCTAGATGCCTCTCTAGTGTAAATAGCTACCAATCGAATAGTTTATTTCATTTTCCCGCTACATAATAGTAGAATACGAGTATTATTTACAACATTTCATCAAAAGTGAGCTTAGACAGCTTACGCCGAAAAAAACTTAAACAAAAGCCTAGTACATGTATCGGGAATGATCATGCTTGACTAAGTACGAACATAAATACATGTTCCAAACTACACTACACAAACTATTTAAAATACAATTGTTCGTATGTAAACCAATGACATTTTACCGAGGTGAGTGTAAAACAACATTATACCAGTCTGAGAGAAATTTAAATAAAATATGACCGCTGTAGTTTGAACATTGGTTAAATGTAAATTTGACCAGCTATATACAATATTCAGAAGATCACACTTTATAAATGTCATTTTCTACTATTTCATTGAATCATTCGAGTTTGAAGTTTAATTAATAAATATCAGGCATTTCGTTTGCATTTACGAATAAAAGTATGATGTTTTTATAACCAATTTAAATTTGTGCCAGTTAAAAGCATGTTGACGGCACTTTCGCGGTCTTCAGTCGCCAAACATTCCGTAGTTATTAAGTGTTGGTGGAGTTATTATATTGTCCGGTGTTGATGAACATGTGGAAACTTTTACTGGATGATTATTATATGATTATCTTTTGCAACCCAAGACAGATTAATTGATTCCTGCACTGTTTTGTTCACATTTGGGAAAGAGAACAAATTAAAAATAACCTCTTACACAGATTGTTGATATGCATATTTTACTTTTTATTAAAATAATGAGTTGCGCTGTGCCTTTAATGAATTTCCACGAATATAGTCAAGCCAACCGCAGCTTTGTTTATAATTTATCGTGTTCGGTAGATATTAAACAGGTGTGCGAGGGTAGTTTAGCATTAATTTTTGTGGATACCAGAAAGCCAAAGAGGGAATATACACGACTTGGAGAAATTTGACTAATTGATCTTTTCCGTGACTTAGAGCCATTTTATTCTACTTTTCAGGCATTTTCTGTAGGAAATGAAACAATGTTGTTCAAGCTGTCAATCGGTAACTACAGCTTTGACCCAGCTTTAAACGACCCGGGAAGTTCGTTTCTAGTGCACAATGGTATGAACTTTTCAACATACGACAAAGACAACGATGCCTGGGCCGGCGTCAATTGTGCTGTCCAAGCTAAGGTAAGCAATAATGATACAACTAATTACACTCGGCGAATCATCGCAAGTTTCTCCCGCAATGTGATAGCCGACAAAATGTTTATTTAAGGAGTGAATGTTATTTTCGTGCGTTTTAATCGATGTATGAAATGTCAGTTGCCGAACATCTAATTTTCACCGAAGATTTTGTGTACAAATTAGATGTAAGACAACTGACATTTCATACATCGTTGGAACGCACGAAAATAACATTCAGTCCTTATAATTATTTCCAACAAACATATTTTAGTTATTACCATCGACAACATTTTGTATGTTACGATGTTCTGTTGCGGACATTATTGTTCAGCCTGTCGACCTCTTTGACGAACCACGAAAACGCGATGCGAAAACAAAATGCGAGGTTCCGAAACCTCACTGAAAGGTCGCTAGAACATGATGCGAGCTAGGGTACTCAATTACGATGTAAAGGCAATCATCGTGTCCTATGTCGCTAGAACACGATGCGAGCTAGGGTACTCAATTACGATGTAAAGGCAATCATCGTGCCCTCGCATCGTGCTTTTTTATTAGTGGAACACAATCTTATTACACACGCATATATTTTCGGACAGATGTAAGTTATCGCTGAATCATTATACCTATCTTAAAGGAAGTCGCGGGGATTTAATATTATTTGAAGTTGAGCTGAGAAGAACTGAAAGTCACTGGGCATAATGAGGCATGCGATAGCTACATGTCAAATAGTTCTGCGATATAACAAGTATTCGAATAATGCTTTAAATAAAGTTGCGATATATATGTAATTACTTGATTTGCGCTCTATAAAGCTAAATCATGGCCGGTTTGGCCTAGCTGTCAGCCTCATTCAGACCACGACAAGGCAGTGTCCTCTCGTCTGCTGTAATCTTGGCCAGTTTGGTCTAGCTGTCAGCCTCATTCAGACCACGATAAGGCAGTGTCCTCTCGTCTGCTGTAATCTTGGCCAGTTTGGCCTAGCAGTCAGCCTCATTCAGACAACGATAAGGCAGTGTCCTCTCGTCTGCTGTAATCTTGGCCAGTTTGGCCTAGCTGTCAGCCTCATTCAGACCACGACAAGGCAGTGTTCTCTCGTCTGCTGTAATCTTGGCCAGTTTGGCCTAGCTGTCAGCCTCATTCAGACCACGATAAGGCAGTGTCCTCTCGTCTGCTGTAATCTTGGCCAGTTTGGCCTAGCTGTCAGCCTCATTCAGACCACGACAAGGCAGTGTTCTCTCGTCTGCTGTAATCGTGGCCAGTTTGGCCTAGCTGTCAGCCTCATTCAGACCACGACAAGGCATTGTCCCCTCGTCTGCTGTAATCTTGGCCAGTTTGGCCTAGCTGTCAGCCTCATTCAGACCACGACAAGACAGTGTCCTCTCGTCTGCTGTAATCTTGGCCAGTTTGGCCTAGCTGTCAGCCTCATTCAGACCACGACAAGGCAGTGTCCTCTCGTCTGCTGTAATCTTGGCCGGTTTGGCCTAGCTGTCAGCCTCATTCAGACCACGACAAGGCAGTGTCCTCTCGTCTGCTGTAATCTTGGCCAGTTTGGCCTAGCTGTCAGCCTCATTCAGACCACGATAAGGCAGTGTCCTCTCGTCTGCTGTAATCTTGGCCAGTTTGGCCTAGCTGTCAGCCACATTCAGACCACGACAAGGCAGCGTTCTCTCGTCTGCTGTAATCTTGGCCAGTTTGGCCTATCTGTCAGCCTCATTCAGACCACGACAAGGCAGTGTGCTCTGGCCTAGCTGTCAGCCTCAATCAGACCACGACAAGGCAGTGTCCTCTCGTCTGCTGTAATCTTGGCCGGTTTAGCCTAGCTGTCAGCCTCATTCAGACAACGACAAGGCAGTGTCCTCTCGTCTGCTGTAATCTTTGCCGGTTTGGCCTAGCTGTCAGCTTCATTCAGACCACGACAAGGCAGTGTGCTCTGGATTAGCTGTCAGCCTTATTCAGACCACGACGAGGCAGTGTGCTCTGGCCTAGCTGTCAGCCTCATTCAGACCACGACAAGGCAGTGTGCTGTGGCCTAGCTGTCAGCCTCATTCAGACCATGACGAGGCAGTGTGCTCTGGCCTAGCTGTCAGCCTCATTCAGACCACGACAAGGCAGTGTGCTCTGGCCTAGCTGTCAGCCTCATTCAGACAACGACAAGGCAGTGTGCTCTAGCCTAGCTGTCAGCCTCATTCAGACCACGACAAGGCAGTGTGCTCTGGCCTAGCTGTCAGCCTCATTCAGACCACGACGAGGCAGTGTCCTCTGGCCTAGCTGTCAGCCTCATTCAGACCACGACATGGCAGTGTCCCATGGCCTACAATGTAGCTGTCAGCCTCATTCAGACCTCGACGAGGCAGTGTGCTCTGGCCTACAATGTAGCTGTCAGCCTCATTCAGAAAACGACGAGGCAGTGTGCTCTGGCCCAGCTGTCAGCCTCAATTAGACCACGACAAGGCAGTGTCCTCCGGCCTAAAATGTAGCTGTCAGCCTCATTCAGACCACGACGAGGCAGTGTGCTCTGGCCTAGCTGTCAGCCTCATTCAGACCACGACGAGGCAGTGTGCTCTGGCCTAGCTGTCAGCCTCATTCAGACCACGACGAGGCAGTGTGCTCTGGCCTAGCTGTCAGCCTCATTCAGACCACGACAAGGCAGTGTGCTCTGGCCTAGCTGTCAGCCTTATTCAGACCACGACGGGACAGTGTGCTCTGGCCTAGCTGTCAGCCTCATTCAGACCACGACGAGGCAGTGTGCTCTGGCCTAGCTGTCAGCCTCATTCAGACCAAGACGAGGCAGTATCCTCTGGCCTAGCTGTCAGCCTCATTCAGACCACGACAAGGCAGTGTGCTCTGGCCTAGCTGTCAGCCTCATTCAGACCACGACGTGGCCGTGTGCTCTGGCCTAGCTGTCAGCCTCATTCAGACCACGACGAGGCAGTGTGCTCTGGCCTAGCTGTCAGCCTCATTCAGACCACGACAAGGCAGTGCGCTCTGGCCTAGCTGTCAGCCTCATTCAGACCACGACGAGGCAGTGCGCTCTGGCCTAGCTGTCAGCCTCATTCAGACCACGACAAGGCAGTGTGCTCTGGCCTAGCTGGCAGCCTTATTCAGACCACGACAAGGCAGTGTGCTCTGGCCTAGCTGTCAGCCTTATTCAGACCACGACAAAGCAGTGCGCTCTAGCCTAGCTGTCAGCCTCGTTCAGACCACGACAAGACAGTGTCCTCTCGTCTGCTGTAATCTTGGCCGGTTTGGCCTAGCTGTCAGCCTCATTCAGACCACGATAAGGCAGTGTCCTCTCGTCTGCTGTAATCTTGGCCAGTTTCGCCTAGCTGTCAGCCTCATTCAGACCACGACAAGGCAGTGTTCTCTCGTCTGCTGTAATCTTGGCCGGTTTGGCCTAGCTGTCACCCTCATTCAGACCACGACGAGGCAGTGTTCTCTCGTCTGCTGTAATCTTGGCCGGTTTGGCCTAGCTGTCAGCCTCATTCAGACAACGACAAGACAGTGTCCTCTCGTCTGCTGTAATCTTGGCCGGTTTGGCCTAGCTGTCAACCTCATTCAGACCACGACAAGGTAGTGTGCTCTGGATTAGCTGTCAGCCTCATTCAGACCACGACGAGGCAGTGTGCTCTGGCCTAGCTGTCAGCCTCATTCAGACCACGACAAGGCAGTGTGCTCTGGCCTAGCTGTCAGCCTTATTCAGACCACGACAAGACAGTGTCCTCTCGTCTGCTGTAATCTTGGCCGGTTTGGCCTAGCTGTCACCCTCATTCAGACCACGACGAGGCAGTGCGCTCTGGCCTAGCTGTAAGCCTCATTCCGACCACGACAAAGCAGTGCGCTCTGGCCTAGCTGTCAGCCTCATTCAGACCACGACGAGGCAGTGTCCTCTGGCCTATCTGTCAGCCTCATTCAGATCACGACAAGGCAGTGTGCTCTGGCCTAGCTGTCAGCCTCATTCAGACCACGACAAGGCAGTGTGCTCTGCTGTAAAAATAGTCTTCATGTTCGCGCAACAGTTGTAAAAATTAATGAAACTTAAAATGATTTGAATGTTCACTGATTATCGAAAATGATAATTTCATTGTTATATGATAATTGAGAAGTCATGCTCTAAGGATATCCAATTTATTTTTAAGAAAGCGGTTTTATACGGATATTAAATAGTTTCAACAGTTTCCCGCACAGCTGGAAATATGTTTCTTGTTAATTTGTATATAATATCTGGTCACCTGTAACATATACCATCTTATATTTATATGCTCTTAAGAAAGACAAATTGTTGTTTTTACAGCTATAATTATTTATATAAATCCGACAGAGGGTCACCAGGTTTTGCGGCCAATCGACTTTTTGCCTTGAGATGAAATCATTATTTGGTACCGTTATGAAAAATTATGGGTAGAATGCAGTTTACCGGTACGGATGTTTACAAAGAGCTCGCGTAATAATTATATACAGTCGTGTCCGGTAATCTTGCGCGTCCGGTCATTTTGCGCAGTAGTTAACTATCATCCCCGAAAGAGTTTTTAGTTACAGCCGCGTTGTGCAAATATCACAACAAACAATTATTTTTGGACCTATGTTAAGAACATCAAAAAGTTAAACATGTTCAAAATTAATACAAGGCCAAGATATTTGCATCATCGTAATAAATAATTCATGAAAACGCCCACTGACCTATTTTTCGATAATATTAGCGAATGATTCTTATTCCATTATCTGATCTAGCAATGTATGTCCTGTGATAAACATAAACATTAACGCACATTTTAAACAAAATTACACTATTTAACACGTGCAATTTCTTTTCTATACTAGCGCAAATTTCGAAACCTCCACCTTATATAACTGGAATTTTCTTAGTCGTCTTGTAAGCTATTCTAAAGAAAATTGAATTGAAGAATAACGAATATAAGACACATACACATCAGTTAAATTATTTTATTTAAACATAGTGATGCGTGTGTGTCTTATATTCATTATTCTTCATCCCAATTTTCTTTGGAATATCTTACAAGACGACTTAGAAAATTCCACTTATATTAGGTGGCGGTTTAGAAATTTGGGCTAGTATATTTGCAAACGTTAGTGAATTCAGGCCACATTTCCGTCAGTTCTCGCCAATCTGTCAAAAATGACAAGGCTATAATCCACGGAACCGATGCGTTTTCTTGCAGACGCGTAAAGTGTTGTTTTTTTTCCTCGTATTAAATAAATAGAAAAATAAATATAAAAGAACAGAAAATTTTAATAGTTCGTCAGGAACACTTTATCTTTTCAATTATTTCACTGCTGTGACGTCATTTCTCTCAGGTGCGCAATAAGACCGGACATTTAATGCTTGGGTGAAACATGGCGGTAAGGGTAACCATTGATACATTCCGAAACGGTGAGGAGTCATGACCAAAACATTTTTGTCATGACGTGCAAAAGCTTTTGAAAACAGACAAAGAGTAATGACACATTTGTCCATTATTAAGACTTTGCGGTTTATCATGAAGTTTTAGAAAAAAAAGTAAAAAACCTGTAAAATCCTGTTTTCCTGTGATAGCCGGAACTTTGAGCATCACTCTCTTACACTATCGGCTCATTACATTCACCTCTGTTCTAGGCTGGGACTACTTTCAACTACAGTAAAACTTTTACTTTAACTCAAAGAAAGAGTTCACCATTTACATACACAATAGTTTGGGTTTCGCCTTTTTTAATGAAAGGTAGTGAAGATTTCAGTCATTTGTTTTACATCAAGCTTTCAATTTCATAATAATGAGTGCAACGAAACCGTCTTAGTTTGGTCAAAAATCTTGACATTTAGCCTTTCGCAGAGATGTAAAGTGAGTAAAAGGAACGAAAACTCTGCGATGGATATTGTTTGAGCATGCATTCTTCTAATTAAAAAAGTAGGGATGGGAACGAATTCTAAAATAGGCATTCGAATATTTACATAGGTTATCCGAATATATTCGGATATTCGCGTGATTACGGGTCATATTTCGCTATCCGAATATTAGCTTATCCGAAAATATGTAAAGTTTTGCCAGACGAACTCTTTATTAAGTTTTATTAACGTAATTAACGTTATTACGGGTTTGAAACAATAAAAAATGTTTAATTTTAGTTACTAATGCCACTCATCGATACTGGCAGTCGATAACTCATTAACTGGAATCAGTTTTGAAGGATAGTACTGCCGATGCCTTTAGTTGTTGTTGTTGTTGTTGTCGTCGTAGTCGTCATCGTGTGTACAGTATTACGTGAAGTCATTGCTCATCATTGAATAGCGCGTCTTACCCTTGATATTGATTCGGCATCCGAATATAATGTTTGGTCCCATCCCTATAAAAAGGCCTTTCTTGCAAGATTCGCTGCCTGGAGGACTTATGGAATCGTGCCTAAATCCACACTGAATTTGGATGAATGTGCACATTTTTTAAAATGAAGTTGTTTTCTGGCGCCTCCGTTTTGTTATTATTTCAATTATAATAAGTTGACGTCACTTCACTTAAACATAGGGTTCCCTCTATTGAGATAATGGTATAGTTTGACGCCATTTCTGACGTCATACTGGCCCCTGATGTGAGAATATTCAGCCCACGATGTGCAAAACGACCCGCGATTTTGAAATCGGCCCATGATTTGGGACTGGGCCACGATCCTAGTCCTACAGAAACAAATCCAGCGTCTGTGTTCTTTTACAAGATTTCTCCGTAAACTATTTAAGCCTTTCCACCCTCGTGCAACGAAAAGCGGTAAGCACACTGATCAACTGTGGATGGGTTAATCACCAGCCATGCTGAGTGCTGTTGAATATCATGTTCGAAACCTTTCTTTTTGACTTTACATACTTTTTATTTTATTCTTTATAAATTAAATCTCCATAAAAACAGGCTGTGAAATAATTTGTTGTAATCATAGTGATTTTAACTGCGCCTGTATATTTGAATTAAATCTAGGTAAATCTTGGCGACAAAACTTAACAAGTTATAAACCAAATTTCTGAAACATTAAACTCTGCGTTTGTTTGACTGAACGATAACGTTATTTGGTTTATTGTAAGCCTAGGTTGTTAGTTTATTGAGGCAACTTGATAGTCGATACATTCAAATTGATCTTCTGTCAAACAACAGCTTTTCTTCCAAAATGACATGAATGACGAAAAGATAAATTTTAGAAATAGATTATAGCCTACCTTTGCGGTACAGCATGCGTGTTGTTCCGATTATTAAGATAATTCTTATTACATTGTGATCATTATGTTTTGAAAATGTACTTGATTAAACGTTTTTGACACCTGTTATATGTACTGTAACATGTGCTCATCACAGAAAATTACTCTCTACTATCTCTGGTTATTTACAATGTACTGTAACATGTGCTCATCACAGGAAATTACTCTCTACTATCTCGGGTTATTTACAATGTACTATAACACGTGCTCATCACAGGAAATTACTCTCTACTATCTCTGGTTATTTACAATGTACTATAACATGTGCTCATCACAGGAAATTACTTTCTACTATCTCTGGTTATTTACAATGTACTATAACATGTGCTCATCACAGGAAATTACTCTCTACTATCTCTGGTTATTTACAATGTACTATAACATGTGCTCATCACAGGAAATTACTCTCTACTATCTCTGGTTATTTACAATGTACTTGAAATATTTTCGGGGAAATTAGCAATAAAACAAGATACTGTTGATTGATGCTAATGGTATAGTCTTTTTACATTTTTTTTCAGGGCGGGTACTGGTATGAGAGTTGCCACAGAAACAACCTCAATGGGCTGTACGGAAGCACCGCCTCCGGCCAAGGTATAAACTGGAGCAGTTGGACAGGTTACAACGAGTCGCTGAAGTATACAAGGATGATGATCCGTCCGAATTGAAAATTCTAGCAACTATATACAACAATCACATTTTGTGTATTTTCTCGTAGTAAATTGTTGATATTTGCATATGTTGGTTTCTTAGCTAGTTATTGCATCTGGCAGTATCTAGGAGTCACCGATGTATAGAGGTTATACAAAATCATGTAATTATTCGTTTCTGTGTGTGTAAAACTTGAATATAGTTATATTAGTGTAAACATATTATTATAAGCAGTTTACCGGATTTTGTCTCTTAAAATGTTTCTAAACATAGAATCGTTTGAATCTGGGTTAAAGACTATTGCCATATTTTTGTCAACCTTTTGTTTCAGTCTACCAATTGATTTCGATACAATTTTCAGCGTTGATTTGTATTAACTTATAAAATAAAACAATGGTATGCCACTGGGTTTGTTAAAATTTTACCGAGCTTTCAATTTTAATATAATAACCGCAAGAAGAAAAAAATAACTGCTTAAACGAAAACATCTTAAAATCGCAATAACTCATTAATTCAACATGTATTTTATTCTATACAAGTGAATGAAATAGTTTTCAAAAACTAAGAAAACTCTTTCAAAATAACTTGTTTGCTCTTCAAATAGTGATTCACGGAAAATGAATTTTTACTAAAAAAATAAGGGTTTCTTCTTCGAAATTAAATCAGTTCCAACTTCTGACCAATAAAATTCGCAAAAAAATACATATTAAATATTATTTTTAAAAAAAACTTAAGAAAAACGTAGGTCTCCATTCTTGTTCGAAAAACAATAATTTTTAAAGGATGTTAAAATATTTTTCAAATAAGGAAAAAAATGATAAAATACGTAAAAATACAACTTAAACTAGAGTTTTTTTGTTCTAGATACTAGTCTAATGCAGGTTGATTGCATGTAAACTTTATGTTTTGATATGCTGTATTTATAACTTGAAAGATTAAACATGAGAATTTAACATCATTTCAGCTTTTCATATTAATGAAAAGGTATTATCTGAAAAGATCAACAAAACTTTAAAAATCGTCGTAGTGTTTCTACTCAGTCATACTTTTCCACATTGTTTATGTATCTAAAATCATGCAAATTTTTATTCAAATTGAAATTGGTTTAAACTTTGATTGTTTGAAACTGAAGAAATCGTCTATATGTCTCCAGTGGAATATTGTTTTCCTCTGACCTTTCCAATGCGGTAAACCTTCTATTTTGAAATACATCATTTCATAACCATCATAGTAATTTATCTTCAGTCTTTACTTGTTGGCTGCGTGTCTAGTCTGTGTCTGCTGGATGTGGCCATTCCCGATTTGTTGTTTTTTTTTTACTTTTTTCTATGACGTGACCTGTGGCAATTTCAATAATTTGTCGGGATTTAAAAAACTAAAATTTGAGCAACTATAATATCTATCCACATGTTATTCTATCCATGTAATTAATGTTACTGCGTGCAATTATTTTTATGATATTTATATTTGCTCTTTCTGTATATCACCGTACAGTCTGTGTATTATGCTGATTATAAAAAACAAACGAACGGTTTGTGTTAAGCTGATGAAAACGAACGGTTTGTGTTAATAAGCTGATGAACAATGAACAGTTTGTGTTAAGCGGGCGACAATGAACGGTTTGTGTTAAGCTGATGAAAATGAACGGTTTGTGTTAAGCTGATGAACAATGAACGGTTTGTTTTAAGCTGATGAAAACGAACGGTTTGTGTTAAGCTGATGAAAATGAACGGTTTGTGTTAAGCTGATGAAAATGAACGGTTTGTGTTAAGCTGATGAACAATGAACGGTTTGTGTTAAGCTGATGAACAATGAACGGTTTGTGTTAAGCTGATGAAAACGAACGGTTTGTGGAAAGCTGGTGAACAATGAACGGTTTTTGGAAGCTGATGAAAACGAACGGTTTGTGTTTAGCTAATGAAAACGAACGGTTTGTGTTAAGCTGATGAAAACGAACGGTTTGTGAAAGCTGATAAAAATGAACGGTTTGTGTTAAGCTGATGAAAACAAACGGTTTGTGTTAAGCTGATGAAAACGAACGGTTTGTGTTAAGCTGATGAACAATGAACGGTTTGTGTTAATCTGATGAACAATGAACGGTTTGTGTTAAGCTGATGAAAACGAACGGTTTGTGTTAAGCTGATGAACAATGAACGGTTTGTGTTAAGCTGATGAAAAATAACAATTTGTGTGTTAAGCTGATGAAAACAAACGGTTTGTGTTAAGCTGATGAAAACGAACGGTTTGTGTTAAGCTGATGAACAATGAACGGTTTGTGTTAAGCTGATGAAAATGAACGGTTTGTGTTAAGCTGATGAAAATGAACGGTTTGTGCTAAGCTGATGAAATGAACGGTTTGTGTTAAGCTGATGAAAACGAACGGTTTGTGTTAAGCTGATGAAAATGAACGGTTTGTGTTTAGCTGATGAAAATGAACGGTTTGTGGAAAGCTGATGAAAACGAACGGTTTGTGTCTTAAGCTGATGAAAACGAACGGTTTGTGGAAGCTGATGAAAACGAACGGTTTGTGTTAAGCTGATGAAAATGAACGGTTTGTGTTAAGCTGATGAAAATGAACGGTTTGTGGAAAGCTGATGAAAACAAACGGTTTGTGTCTTAAGCTGAAGAAAACGAACGGTTTGTGTTAAGCTGATGAACAATGAACGGTTTGTGTTAAGCTGATGAAAATGAACGGTTTGTGTTAAGCTGATGAAAACGAACGGTTTGTGGAAGCTGATGAAAATAAACGGTTTGTGTTAAGCTGATGAAAATGAACGGTTTGTGTTAAGCTGATGAAAACGAACGGTTTGTGGAAGCTGATGAAAATGAACGGTTTGTGTTAAGCTGATGAAAACGAACGGTTTGTGGAAGCTAATGAAAATAAACGGTTTGTGTTAAGCTGATGAAAACGAACGGTTTGTGTTAAGCTGATGAAAATGAACGGTTTGTGTTAAGCTGATGAAAACGAACGGTTTGTGTTAAGCTGATGAAAACGAACGGTTTGTGTTAAGCTGGTGAAAAATGAACAGTTTGTGTTAAGCTTATGAAAACGAACGGTTTGTGTTAAGCTGATGAAAATGAACGGTTTGTGGAAAGCTGGTGAACAATGAACAGTTTGTGAATTAAGAAGGTGAAACATAAACAGTTTGTGTGTAAAGCTAAAGAATAATGAACAGTTACGTATGTATTATTTATTACAACAAAAATGGGATAATTTAAGTAACAAAAAAGCTGAAAAATATTTACCACCAAAGAAAAAACTGAATTCTCAGTTTGATGCCATTTTCTCATTTTAGATAATACTTTGTTTTATGAAACGTTTTATGTTAAGCTAATAAATGAAGAAAAACAGTTTATATGACGAGCGGATAAAGAACGAAACGATCTGTTTATGTTAAGCTGTGAAGATCGAACAATTGTGTGTTGTGTTCTGCTGACCCCACAGATTAATAATATTGTGTTGCAATGGTTGATGAAAAACGCTCTTTCATTCTTTCTTTCAACGCTCTCCCCGTACATTCAATCAGTGCTGTTATCAGTTACGTCCTTTGAAGGTCGTTGAGCACGATACTTATGTACTATGTTTATAGTACTTCTAAAATTCCTTTTGTTTTAATATTTCGGCCAGTTTTTATATACTAGGTGGTTTGAATATCCCAGCCAATGTCGATTTGGATATTGTCCAATCATCCCTTAGGATATACTTCCTGCTTTTTAAATTGTGCCTTTGGCGTAGTCTGTGATATGCAGGATTTATATTCTAAGATCCCCTGTCAAAATTCTATTCTGTTTATTTCCGCCCATTGTTTTCTCGTTTAGGGCAAACCCATTACTTTATCTGGGGACCATACGCCGCTGGACATGGAATGGTATTAATCTGAAAATACCTCATTGAAGGTTTCATGTTCACCGCCATATGCATACCATCGTTTAAGATGGATCGAAATTGTACTATTTAATGGTGTAATTATTGAGTTGCGCTCAACCCGGGGCTAGGCGGCGTTGGCAGTAATAAGCATTCCCATTACTGCCCATGAACAGGCTCAATCAAACCAAGCCTGCAGTATTTTCTTATTTGTCGTGTTCGGTGGCTTTCAAAGTCCCCTTTTCATCTATTTCATTACATAATCAGTGGAATAGATTTTAGTGATGGATATCAGCACGATCTTTTTCTTATTTACACGATCTGTTTTATATTGTTAATATTATGTCAGAGTAGTTATCATGGTGTTGTTTAACAGTGAAACGAGAAATACATGTATTTAAAACGTTTAATTAATGATTATAAGACAAAGACTAGGAATCGAACCCATTCTGTGAGAGCGCCTATCTACACAACGTCGAGCACTGTACAGACATTAGGTAAACGATATGATACTTTAGTGGGAAATCAACAACAATATGAAATTATCATTAGTTTAATGTATATAATGTATATTCTAAATTAAATCCAATTTAAGTATGTCTACCTGTTGTATGTGGATAACATTCCGGTGTTTATGTATTAAAACAGTCTGTAAACATGTGATGTTTCTGTTTTATATTGTTCATAAAATCCATATCTAAAACATAAAGAGAGATCAGCACTTTTTGAAAAATTAAAACTGAACGATTTGGTAAAAATGTGAAATATGAATATTAGGAATTTCCACATTCAGAAAAAAACACAGTCTCCCCACACAATCAAGAAGAAGAGGGAGAGAGAGAGCATAGTTAATAAAAAGATCAGTTTCAAAAAGAACACCACAAACAATTAACAAACAATGAGGATCCGAGGGGTAACCGCCTTAGAACGGTCAGTGGCAAATCCATTTGCCACTGGGGGTTAAATGCAGGTTTTAGGGTGCACCAACCTCACACTTGCCCCAAACAGGTTCTCAAACCAACACACAAGTACACGTTGTACTGGTGAAATAACTCCAACCTCCAATTAGCTAAACAATGTTTCATGCAAAAGCTAACAAACATAAAAGCATAAGAAGCTAATAGCATTGCAAAGCCAAAGGGGTGGATACTCAATGATCTTACTGAGACCAGAGCTTCTGGAGTGAAATCAGAAAGAACACGATGACATGGATAAAAGAAACAAATCGAGCGTCTAGGTTCTTTTAGAAAAAAAAATCCCCAACAAACCATCATAAACTCTTAAACCCCTGTCACCATCGTGCAACCAAAGAGGTAAGCGTACCGATCAACTGCAGATGGGTTAATCACGAGTCCTGTAGAGCGCTGTAAAAAAGAAAGGAAAGAAAGTTTGGTTGCTTATCTGAAGTGTTTTCTTTATTTAGTGGTATTTCATTAGGACACATTTAATAACTATAGATGGAAAATGGTTAATACATATTAATCTATATTAAATAAATCTATAACTTACCTAAGTTTATCTTTAGAGTCGTGTGCTATTTTCACTGTATGCAATATATCGTTCTGTTTAGTTTTTGTAATGTTATGGTCAAATTTTTATTTTTAAATTTAGCCTACTTTATAAGAAAAACTCCTTCAAAGTGCGTGCATTATTCCAACCAATTTGAATGATTGCACGTCCTTAATCTTAGAATAAAGATTCGAAAGATTTGCTCCTGACGCTTATAATATTATTTTCTATAAGACAATTTGTAAATTGTATTTCTTTGAATACCCGGTACTATAAAACATATAATTTAGAAGTGCATGTTTGCTTCAAAGTAACTGCACACTATTTTTATCCAAAGAACGAAAGGATGTTGATCGACCAGCATTTTGGAAATGTAAAGCTTATATTTGTATTTGTGATCGGGTTCCTTAAGAAATTCATACATCATGTCTCATGAAGTCCGTAAATCCGTCATTTTCGGGGTCATCTAAACCTCGATTTACAATCGGATAATGTTTGCCAAATTTCGTCTGTATCCATCAATCAACATGACACTTATATTCAAACTACCATCAACGGTCGTTTCCCCTTCACTGTCATAAGGACGACATATGCTGTCCCTATTATTTTTGGCGAATTTGTCAGATGGACGGCTTTTGCCGTTTCTATATATAGACCAGCATGCAAAGCTCCAAGCGGGAGTTTCTGTATCCATCAATCAACATGACACTTATATTCAAACTACCATCAACGGTCGTTTCCCCTTCACTGTCATAAGGACGACATATGCTGTCCCTATTATTTTTGGCGAATTTGTCAGATGGTCGGCTTTTGCCGTTTCTATATATAGACCAGCATGCAAAGCTCCAAGCGGGAGTTTCTGTATCCATCAATCAACATGACACTTATATTCAAACTACCATCAACGGTCGTTTCCCCCTTCACTGTCATAAGGACGACATATGCTGTCCCTATTATTTTTGGCAAATTTGTCAGATGGACGGCTTTTGCCGTTTCTATATATAGACCAGCATGCAAAGCTCCAAGCGGGAGTTTATATGCTGAAGCAGGCAGAATTGACCAATAATGTTATTGCTTTCGTTTTTACATGTTAACATAGTAACTACGTCGATATATCTATAAATAACCAGCCTAATTCTGAACTTGGTATTGGTATTTTTAAAAAGCTCTTGGCACTGACAACGTCAATTTGGGTTTTCAAAGTTGGCAGCAAAAGAGTTAACCACAAGATCCCCCAATTTTCTCAGATGATAGTGCCTCTAGCTGGAAGCGAACCCGCATCGTCACGGAGACAGCGCCGTACTCTTCGATTCCGACGACACAACCAATTGAGCAAGCCGGGAACCGCCAAAAAGTTTGATCGGATAGCCCTGATATACGTAACCATCGCTGCATGACATCGGTAACGGGTTATTTTACTGATAATGGTACTGACTATATGTACGGGGAGGCTTTTTACGGCAGCCACACTGCACAAATAGCGCTACTGTGAACTTCACATGATGGTGCCTCCAGCTGAGAGCGAACCCGCATCGTCACGGCGACAGCGCATAAGCACTCAAACTAATAAAACATTATAAATTTTATCGGAAAAGCTTTACTATTTTATCTTAATATGTCACATGATAATTTACTTCATCCCGTGATCATTTGTAATTGTAAACGAACGTAACCTCGATGGATAGTGTAACATCCATTTTAGTGAGCGGGTTCATCGGCATCCATTCATAGGCACGCCAGAAAACATAAACATGGGACCGGGGCTTGCCTGCCATCCGCCATTTTCCTGAGGATACCGTAAATGTTTCTCTTCACAAATCGTATTGTTACTAAACTTGTACCTTTTTCCGTGGCGCGCCACATTAATACTGAAGAAATTTCGGGAACTCTTAAGTAACTTCAATAAACAAAATTTAAAATTAACGGTTACCACTAACATAACATAGTTCACTTGCTTTTCATGACTTAAAGAAAGAAATAATAACTGCAACAACTTTTTGAAAGTGCCATCATAAATAGACTGTTTGAGATTGTTAATGTAGGTGTAATATTCATAGATTTTTCGGGGGTGATACAACAGTCTTAGTAAATTTTAGGAATCTAATATAAAACTTCTTTTAACTTTTAACAGGTGTTGGATATTTTCAAAAGAAAACAATTCAGATACTTTTCATTTCATCAAGTAATTTTGACTAAATAACAAACTCGTTATTTCTTTTCAAACAGCAGATACTTTATAGCAAACCTTTGACGAGTATGTTTCACGGAAAGAAAATTCACGAAAAGAAAATTTACGGTTATTTTGTTTTTCATTTCACTCGCAAAAAATATTTTATCCGCTATTTAATTGATATTACAAGTTGATTGAGACGATTTGTACTGGATGGAAAAACTAACCCCTTTTGGCAAAATAAATGGGTGTTTAGCTGAAAGCTATGAGCACTTAACACTTTACTCCATGGTTATACCTTTCATTGCTGGGTGTGATGGACTAACAGTGTAGCTCCATATCAGCCGGCACATCTGTGCTGTCTTATTGGAATTTTTGAGATTCATAAGATTATTTCTGACTAAGCAGCAAATGGTGTAGATCCAGTAACCTAAATCTATAGTACTGTCATTTATTATGGCAAAATTGATTTACCTTTTACTTTTGTTTTCATATATATTCAGTATCAGCTGCATAGACAGACTGATTAGTCAAATGTGCATTTGTAATAAAGCTTTGGAATCGAGGTCAAATAAAAACATAAATCAATTTGAAGGTATTTTTATAAAATGATACAAAACGACTGAAACCAACTAATAAAAAACTCAAGATTGACGGTGGGCACACGATTGATCATGGTCTGTGCCAGCGAGCCAAAACTATCTTGTTGCGAAATATATAGAAAAATCAAATAGACATCAATTCAAAATGAAAAGGAAGATCAAAATACACAGGTTATATGGTAGGTATTAAAGTGGCATGGGTATGTTTCCATCATTTTAATGCTTAGTGTCTTAATGAAGCAATAAATGGAAACAAGTTTGCACAATAAGCTCTCTTCCCATTGAATGCCCATATAGTTTACTTTAAAACAACAACATTTTTTACTGCATGTGCCCTTTTCAATTAAGAAAATAAGTGCAATTTTCAAAACTGGGGAAGTAAGGTACATTTTCAAACTTCGGTTACTTTGCTTCTAAAATGTGATGATGTGATGAAAAAGTAATGAAAAAGCAAAAAAAATCACTTCTGTTCGAGGCTTAATCCACAAAAAAAATCAGATGGAGGGAAAAAAGGAAAACATAATTGGGAAAAATTATGCCTTTGGAAGAAAATACACTTTTAGGTAAGGAGAGACACCCTGTGATAACCACAAAATTTTAGGCGTTCCCAGGCTGTTACTTATTTTCACTGCTGCAAACCTGTTAGCTTAACAAGTGTTTGAACTAAACCAATCATGTAACTTTAAATTCTCAGTGTTAAATCGAAGTATCCTCTTCAAAACTTAGCACATTACAAGATGTATCATTTTCGCTTTTAAAAAGTTATCATTAAACAACTTCCAACATGTCTATGAAAACTATTAATAATTGATCAAGGAAATGGTATAAACAAATGAAATGTCACACAACGCCTGTTTGTAGAGATTTTGGACGTGAACCACGTTATTCTTAATTTAAACAAAGATGCTTCCATGTTCACCGCCGCATGCATAACATCGTTTGGGATGGATCGAAATTGTACTATTTAATGGTGTTATTACTGAGTTGCGCTCAACCCGGGGCTAGGCGGCGTGGGCAGTTATAAGCATTCCCATTACTTTCCATGAACAGGCTCAATCAAACCGAGCCTGCAGTATTTTCATATTTGTCGTGTTCGGTGGCTTTCAAAGTTCCCTTTTCATCTATTTCAATATCACAGTAGCGTTGTTTGTGCCGTGTGGCGGCTGTAAAAAGTCTCTCCGTACATTCAATCAGTGCTGTTATCAGTAACGTCCTTTGAAGGTCGTTGAGCACGATACTTATGTACTATGTTTATAGTACTTCTAAAATTCCTTTGTTTTAATATTTCGGCCAGTTTATAGATAGGTGGTTTCAATATCCCAGCCAATGTCGATTTGGATATTGTCCAATCACCCCCAAGGATATACTTCCTGCTTTTTATATTTTGCCTTTGGCGTAGTCTGTGATATGCAGGATTTATATTCTTAGATCCCCTGTCAAAATTCTATTCTGTTTAGTTCCGCCCATTGTTTTCTCGTTTAGGGCAAACCCATTCTTTTATCTGGGGACCATACACCGCTGAACATGGAATGGTATTTATCTGAAAATACCTCATTGAAGGTTCCATGTTCACCGCCATATGCATTCCATCGTTTGGGATGGATCGAAATTGTACTATTTAATGGTGTAATTACTGAGTTGCGCTCAACCCGGGGCTAGGCGGCGTGGGCAGTTATAAGCATTCCCATTACTGTCCATGAACAGGCTCAATCAAGCCGAGCCTGCAGTATTTTCATATTTGTCGTGTTCGGTGGCTTTCAAAGTTCCCTTTTCATCTATTTCAATATCACAGTAGCGTTGTTTGTGCCGTGTGGCGGCTGTAAAAATTCTCCTCGTACATTCAATCAGTGCTGTTATCAGTTACGTCCTTTGAAGGTCGTTGAGCACGATACTTATGTACTATGTTTAAAGCACTTCTAAAATTCCTTTTGTTTTAATATTTCGGCCAGTTTATAGATAGGTGGTTTCAATATCCCAGCCAATGTCGATTTGGATATTGTCCAATCACCCCCAAGGATATACTTCCTGCTTTTTAAATTTTGCCTTTGGCGTAGTCTGTGATATGCAGGATTTGTATTCTAAGATCCCCTGTCAAAATTCTATTCTGTTTAGTTCCGCCCATTGTTTTCTCGTTTAGGGCAAACCCATTCTTTTATCTGGGGACCATACGCCGCTGAACATGTAATGGTATTAATCTGAAAATACCTCATTGAAGGTTCCATGTTCACCGACATATGCATACCATCGTTTTGGATTGATCGAAATTGTACTATTTAATGGTGTAATTACTGAGTTGCGCTCAACCCGGGGCTAGGCGGCGTGGGCAGTTATAAGCATTCCCATTACTGTCCATGAACAGGCTCAATCAAACCGAGCCTGCAGTATTTTCATATTTGTCGTGTTCGGTGGCTTTCAAAGTTCCCTTTTCATGTATTTCAATATCATATTAGCGTTGTTTGTGCCGTGTGGCGGCTGTAAAACGTCTCCCCGTACATTCAATCAGTGCTGTTATCAGTTACGTCCTTTGAAGGTCGTTGAGCACGATACTTATGTACTATGTTTATAGTACTTCTAAAATTCCTTTTGTTTTAATATTTCGGCCAGTTTATAGATAGTTGGTTTCAATATCCCAGCCAATGTGGATTTGGATATTGTCCAATCACCCCCAAGGATATACAGTACTGAAAATTATGAAATTGACAATTTTTCCGATTCCGATCCGGTCCGCTTCCGATCCTAATGCCATCTATAAACGATCCGATTCCATTCCGATTGCGGTCCAATTCCAATACGATTGCATTCCAATTTTGTCACTCCCCATCATGCGCTCCAAACGATCTTTACGCTCAAACCGATTCTTCCGATTCCGATCTTTTCGCTCCCGATTTTCGTTGGTCATTAACTATAACGCAAGACATTGTGCTCCAAAGGATCTTTACGCTCAAACCGATTCTTCCGATTCCTATACATAATTGAAAAACTGCAAATAGAGAAGCGATCCGATCCGATCCGGTCAAAACGCTCCGGTCTTTTCACTCCAAGCGATCCAAACGCTCAAAGCGATTCCGATCCAGTCAAAAACGCTCCGGTCTTTTCACTCCAAGCGACCTAAACGCTCAAAGCGATTCGCTTCGATTCCATTCCGTTTCCAATTCGATTGCCCTTCCATTGCGCTCCTAACGGGATCGGTTTGCGGTTCGCTTCCGATCCGCCTCCGATCCGTTTGTCAATTTCATGATTTTCAGTACTGTACTTCCTGCTTTTTAAATTTTGCCTTTGGCGTAGTCTGTGATATGCAGGATTTATATTCTAAGATCCCCTGTCAAAATTCTATTTTGTTTAGTTCCGCCCATTGTTTTCTCGTTTAGGGCAAACCCATTCTTTTATCTGGGGACAATACGCCGCTGAACATGGAATGGTATTAATCTGAAAATACCTCATTGAAGGTTCCATGTTCGCCGACATATGCATACCATCGTTAGGGATGGATCGAAATTGTACTATTTAATGGTGTAATTACTGAGTTGCGCTCAACCCGGGGCTAGGCGGCGTGGGCAATTATAAGCATTCCCATTACTGTCCATGAACAGGCTCAATCAAACCGAGCCTGCAGTATTTTCATATTTGTCGTGTTCGGTGTCTTTCAAAGTTCCCTTTTCATCTATTTCAATATCACAGTAGCGTTGTTTGTGCCGTGTGGCGGCTGTAAAACGTCTCCCCGTACATTCAATCAGTGCTGTTATCAGTTACGTCCTTTGAAGGTCGTTGAGCACGATACTTATGTACTATGTTTATAGTACTTCTAAAATTCCTTTTGTTTTAATATTTCGGCCAGTTTATAGATAGGTGGTTTCAATATCCCAGCCAATGTCGATTTGGATATTGTCCAATCACCCCTAAGGATATACTTCCTGCTTTTTAAATTTTGCCTTTGGCGTAGTCTGTGATATGCAGGATTTAATTTCTAAGATCCCCTGTCAAAATTCTATTCTGTTTAGTTCCGCCCATTGTTTTCTCGTTTAGGGCAAACCCATTCTTTTATCTGGGGACCATACGCCGCTGAACATGGAATGATATTAATCTGAAAATACCTCATTGAAGGTTCCATGTTCACCGACATATGCATACCATCGTTTGGGATGGATCGAAATTGTACTATTTAATGGTGTAATTACTGAGTTGCGCTCAACCCGGGGCTAGGCGGCGTGGGCAGTTATAAGCATTCCCATTACTGTCCATGAACAGGCTCAATCAAACCGAGCCTGCAGTATTTTCATATTTGTCGTGTTCGGTGGCTTTCAAAGTTCCCTTTTCATGTATTTCAATATCACAGTAGCGTTGTTTGTGCCGTGTGGCGGCTGTAAAACGTCTCCCCGTACATTCAATCAGTGCTGTTATCAGTTACGTCCTTTGAAGGTCGTTGAGCACGATACTTATGTACTATGTTTATAGTACTTCTAAATTTCCTTTTGTTTTAATATTTCGGCCAGTTTATAGATAGGTGGTTTCAATATCCCAGCCAATGTCGATTTGGATATTGTCCAATCACCCCCAAGGATATACTTCCTGCTTTTTAAATTTTGCCGTTGGCGTAGTCTGTGATATGCACGATTTATATTCTAAGATCCCCTGTCAAAATTCTATTCTGTTTAGTTCCGCCCATTGTTTTCTCGTTTAGGGCAAACCCATTCTTTTATCTGGGGACCATACGCCGCTGAACATGGAATGGTATTAATCTGAAAATACCTCATTGAAGGTTCCATCTTCACCGCCATATGCATACCATCGTTTGGGATGGATCGAAATTGTACTATTTAATGGTGTCGTGTTCGGTGGCTTTCAAAGTTCCCTTTTCATCTATTTCAATAATTTTGGAGAAAGTTGTTTGATTTGGTTGATGTGATCGCTTAGCAGTAAGATTACAGATTCCAGTAGAGAGATTAAAATAACATGATTATTGTAATTAGAACATCGGATTAATGTAACTCACAGACAAGTAACTTACAACTGCTTCAGCTATTCAAAAATATTGTGTTCAGTACTTTGTATTGTTAAGAATGAACATTGCCAAATTTTTCGGGGTATCACACGAGTGACATCATCAGTGTTGTTCATGAAATCAGTACATAATCTTAAATATGACAGTTAGGATTGTGGTATGTAATATGAATTCCAATTATGGAAAACTGTATGTTACTCAAGTTAAGACAGTTATCAATTAAAAAAATATATGGATTGAGACTTTTTGCAACTACCATGTTCATGAGACTTAGAATTAGAATAGGGTGCTATAAGTTCGTGTACATATCGAGGACGTGATGCAAAAATGTGCGATATGCAGTTTTTGTCATTTTTCATGGTTTTACATTTATTTAATGTGTGTCATATTGATCTATATGACATATCAATATCTAGTATTAAAAGTTATGTTTAACATATTTTATCACCAGAAGACAAAGGTGCTATCTGCAAAATGTAAAAAAAGCGCAAGAAGGAGCTAATATGCATTTTTTGCAATGCAAAAATGGGATATTTGCCAGATAGCTCCTTCTTGTATTGAATATGATATAACTTTTAATTGCTATTATAAATGATATTTTTTTCAGTCTAACCGAATTAATCTTGACAAGCTCATTGTTAATGCTGTACAGAAGCTAATTTCAGTATTTTTTAAAGATGTTAAATCAAATTTAAAAAGCGTTTAAACTTAATAGAAAAACGTTTGTCTTTGGAAAAATACCACAATGATCAAAACGTATTCAAAAGTACAATACCTTCCTTCTTAAGACCTAAGCGATGGAATATTTACTGAATATCTTAAAGTACAATGAGAAAGTAGCCACTCCACAGAAGTATATAATATAAATTTATAAAATAATTCAGAAAAGAACAAAAATATAGAAACAAGTAAGAGATGCTAGGTTGAAAATAAAGAGCAATTAAATCAATATGCATCGACCGTCAAAATTAAACTAGACAAAGGTGGGGACCGTGAAGAAAGCTAGACTGTATACCTTAAACAAACAAACTACCGGGTCCTTTTTTGAAACAGCTGAAAAATCAAACAATTGACAATACTGCACCAAAGAAATTAGCAATATTATGTTGCAAAATTAGAGAATTTCCTATCCGATGGTAACTCTATGTTGATTGTAGTGTTGCATCAAATACAGGGGTTTCAATAATGCTGAATCCTGAAGGTCATTATGACAATATGTTGGGGAACTCAAATTTATAGCAAAACTAATCCTAGTTTTTTAAATGACCGTTTAAATAAAATTAAAGGGGTTAAATTGAGACCTTTTTGAAATTTCAAAGGGTTAACTCCCGGTTCAAATGGTTCCCTTTTCATCTATTTCAATATCACAGTAGCGTTCTTTGTGCCGTGTGGCGGCTGTAAAAAGTCTCCCCGTACATTCAATCAGTGCTGTTTTCAGTTACGTCCTTTGAAGGTCGTTGAGCACGATACTTGTGTACTATGTTTATAGTACTTCTAAAATTCCTTTTGTTTTAATATTTCGGCCAGTTTATAAATAGGTGGTTTCAATATCCCAGTTAATATAGATTTGGATATTGTCCAATCACCCCCAAGGATATACTTCCTGCTTTTTAAATTTTGCCTTTGGCGTAGTCTGTGATATGCAGGATTTATATTCTAAGATCCCCTGTCAAAAGTCTAATCTGTTTAGTTCCGCCCATTGTTTTCTCGTTTAGGGCAAACCCATTCTTTTATCTGGGGACCATACGCCGCTGAACATGGAATGGTATTAATCTGAAAATACCTCATTGAAGGTTCCATGTTCACCGCCATGTGCATACCATCGTTTGGGATGGATCGAAATTGTACTATTTTATGGTGTAATTACTGAGTTGCGCTCAACCCGGGGCTAGGCGGCGTGGGCAGTAATAAGCATTCCCATTACTGCCCATGAACAGGCTCAATCAAACCAAGCCTGCAGTAGTTTCATATTTGTCGTGTTCGGTGGCTTTCAAAGTTCCCTTTTCATCTATTTCAAATACAAAACATATCCTAGATAAAAAGTGAAAGTGCTGCTTTGCTCAGAAACAAGATTATGGGTCTGGGTAATATGCAATGAAAATATTGCAGATATGTATGCAGATATGTATGGCCTTGCAGATTGGATGCATTTGCGTCAAGGAAAAAGAAAGTCCAAATAGAAAAGGGTGGTCAGGCAGTCTTTAAAATATTAAAATAATTGTTTTGTATACTGAAACAACTTCTCAATTATAGAAACACAAAATGACCTAATAACATTTTGTGAAATTCAGTTATTATCTATGATGCTTACATGACATACTTGACCCTTAAACATCTCTGAAAGTCAAAGCAAACTTCAGGAACCAAATCAGGAAGAATAAGATTCAGACGAAAACTAGTTACTCTTAGAGAGAACACTAAATTTATATCGAAAGAAAAAAGTCAGTTACCAAACTAGTTATATTAAAAATCAGAAGCTGTTAACTTTTGAATGTGAAAACTGATTTAAAATAAAATACAGTTAACATATTCAGGATACACTTACAATTTTCTTTAATGATTAAGTTGTAATAGCTTTTTTTGTAAACAGACAGGAATATTAATAAAACAACTGGAGAAGGAAGAAAGAAAATTTACCTGTTATATGAGCTCATTCACTTAAACCACAATAACAGATGTGAATGAGTTGATGGCAGCTTTTGTTCAGCATCAAAATGCCTTTACTTATATACGTCAAGTGTCTTATTTTTACATGTAAACATTTTGCTTATAGTTCTTTTCTGATGTAACTGAAATGAGATCTACATTCCATTCCATGATGTGAAGAATAATTATTAAAGTGTCTATATTCTCAAGAATGAGTGGTAAAATATGCTCAAGATTATATAATTATCTCAATGGGTTGTCCGTTTCAACTTTTAACTATAAACCTCTCTTTTCACAAATCTTCACAAACTTTTGCTATTTAATCTAATTAAAATCGCCTATAAGTTATAATAAATAACAAAAGAAAAGACTTGTGTTATATACAGACGTATTTGGAACAGTCACACTCAGACAACACAACATCTCTGCACAGACACCATTCAGACAACACAACATCTCTGCACAGACACCATTCAGACAACACAACCTCTCTGTACAGACACCACTCAGACAACACAAACTCTCTGCACATACACCACTCAGACAACACAACATCTCTGCACAGACACCATTCAGACAACACAACCTCTCTGCACATACACCACTCAGACAATACAACATCTCAGAAAACAACCTCTCTGCACAGACACCACTCAGACAACACAACCTCCCTGCACAGGTACCGCTCAGACAACACAACCTCTCTGCACAGACACCACTCAGACAACACAACCTCCATGCACAGGTACCGCTCAGACAACACAACCTCTACGCACAGACACCACTCAGACAACACAACCTCCCTGCACAGGTACCGCTCAGACAACAAACCTCTCTGCACAGACACCACTAAGACATTACAACCTCTCTACACAGACCCCACTCAGACAACACAACCTCGCTGCACAGACACTACTCAGACAACACAACCTCTCTACACAGACACCACTCAGACAACACAACCTCCCTGCACAGACACTACATAGACAACACAACCTCTCTGTGCAGACACCACTCAGACATACAACCTCTTTACACAGACAACACTCGGACAACACAACCTCCCTGCACAGACACTTCTCAAACAACACAACCTCCTTGCACAGACACTACTTAGACAACACAACCTCCCTGCACAGACACTACTCAGACAACACAACATCTCTGTACAGACACTACTCAGACAACACAACCTCTCTGCACAGACACCACTCAGACATTACAACCTCTCTAAAAAGACACCACTCAGACAACACAACCTCTCTGTACAGACACTACTGAGACAACACAACCTCTCTGTACAGACACTTCTCAGGCATTACAACCTCTCTACACAGACACCACTCAGACAACACAACCTTGCTGCACAGACACTACTCAGACAACACAACCTCTCTACACAGACACCACTCAGACAACACAACCTCTGTGCAGACACCACTCAGACATTACAACTTCTCTACACAGACACCACTCAGACAACACAACCTTGCTGCTCAGACACTACTCAGACAACACAACCTCTCTACACAGACACCACTCAGACAACACAACCTCTCTGTGCAGACACCACTCAGACATTACAACTTCTCTACACAGACACCACTCAGACAACACAACCTCTCTGCAAAGACACTTCTCAGGCATTACAACCTCTCTACACAGACACCACTCAGACAAAACAACCTTGCTGCACAGACACTACTCAGACAACACAACCTCTCTACACAGACACCACTCAGACAACACAACCTCTCTGTGCAGACACCACACAGACATTACAACTTCTCTACACAGACACCACTCAGACAACACAACCTCTATGCACAGACACCACTCAGACAACAAAACCTCTCTGCACAGACACCACTCAGACATTACAACCTCTCTACACAGACACCACTCAGAAAACACAACCTCTCTGTGCAGACACCGCAGCCGACCTGAAAACGTTAAAACAAGGGGCGTAATTGTTTAATCACAAAGTTAATCAGATCAAAAATCTACTTTCAGGTAGAGGTACATTGCAATTTACAGCGACAGTGTAGGATATCTGAATTTTATTCCTACCTGTTTGAAATAGATGAAAAGTAAACTGTAAAAGCCACCAAACACGACAAATAAAAAAATGAATTAATGTTCATACTAAGTAAGAACTGTAAAGTCAGTGAAATATGTATATTATGAATAGTTACACTCCATATTACTTACTTTGGACTGCCCAATCAAAGTATATTGAAGTTTGACATTGGCGTAGGAAGATGCGCAATACCGTAATCGCGCGTCGAAATCGTAGGGTCGATTCCGTATTACTTACTTTGGACTGCCCAATCAAAGCATATTGTAGTTTGACATTGGCATAGGAACAAGTACTCCATATTACTTACTTTGGACAGCCCAATCAAAGCACATTGAAGTTTGACATTGGCATAGGAACAAGTACTCCATATTACTTACTTTGGACTGCCTAATCAAAGTATATTGAAGTTTGATATTGGCATAGGAACAAGTACTCCATATTACTTACTTTGGACTGCCTAATCAAAGCATATTGAAGTTTGACATTGGCATAGGAACAAATACTCCATATTTCTTACTTTGGACTGCCCAATCAAAGCATATTGAAGTTTGACATTGGCATAGGAACAAATACTCCATATTACTTACTTTGGAATGCCCAATCAAAGCATATTGAAGTTTGACATTGGCATAGGAACAAGTACTCCATATTATTTACTGTGGACTGCCCAATCAAAGCATATTGAAGTTTGACATTGGCATAGGAACAAATACTCCATATTTCTTACTTTGGACTGCCCAATCAAAGCATATTGAAGTTTAACATTGGCATAGGAACAAATACTCCATATTTCTTACTTTGGAATGTCCAATCAAAGTATATTGAAGTTTGACATTGGCATAGGAACAAATACTCCATATTACTTACTTTGGACTGCCCAATCAAAGCATATTGAAGTTTGACATTGGCATAGGAACAAGTACTCCATATTACTTACTTTGGACTGCCCAATCAAATCATATTGAAGTTTGACATTGGCATAGGAACAAGTACTTCATATTACTTACTTTGGACTGCCCAATCAAAGCATATTGAAGTTCGACATTGGCATAGGAACAAATACTCCATATTACTTACTTTGGACTGCCCAATCAAAGCATATTGAAGTTTGACATTGGCATAGGAACAAATACTCCATATTACTTACTTTGGACTGCCCAATCAAAGCATATTGAAGTTTGTCATTGGCATAGGAACAAGTACTCCATATTACTAACTTTGGACAGCCCAATCAAAGCACGTTGAAGTTTGACATTGGCAAAGGAACAAGTACTCCATATTACTTACTTTGGACTGCCCAATCAAAGCATATTGAAGTTTGTCATTGGCATAGGAACAAGTACTCCATATTACTTACTTTGGACTGCCCAATCAAAGCATATTGAAGTTTGACATTGGCATAGGAACAAATACTCCATATTACTTACTTTGGACTGCCCAATCAAAGCATATTGAAGTTTGTCATTGGCATAGGAACAAGTACTCCATATTACTAACTTTGGACAGCCCAATCAAAGCACATTGAAGTTTGACATTGGCAAAGGAACAAGTACTCCATATTACTTACTTTGGACTGCCCAATCAAAGCATATTGAAGTTTGACATTGGCATAGGACCAAGTACATTTCTATAATACTCAGATTCATTTTGCTAGTGTATGAAATTATTGAAATATATAAAAGGGGAACTTTGAAAGCCACTGAAAACGACAAATGTTAAATAATACAGGTTCGGTTTGATTGAACCTGCTCATGGAGAGTAATGGAAACGCCGCCTAGCCCCGGGTTGAGCACAACTCAAAATTTACGGTACACAAATTCGGTCTATCCAAAAAGATGGTATGCATGTGGCGGTAAACATGGAATCTTCACAAATAATAAGCAACGTATGGTCCCCAGATAATAAAATGGGCTGCCCTAAACGAGAAAACAATGGACGGAACTTAATAGAATTGAATTTAAATATGGGATATGAGAATAACATTTCTGCAAATTATAGAGATAGCCACATACACAAATTAAAAAAAAAATATCTTGTATCCAAATCTAAACTGTCTTGGATATTAAAATCTAAATGGTCGAAATATAAAACCAAACATTTTTTAGACGAACTATAATGTTAAATTCGATTTTACGATTTTACAACTGTTATAAAACTTCGTGAATTGTACTACTTTAATAATTATATATGTGTGTTAATGTGACCTTTTGTTGTTATTTTTATTTCCAAACATTTCCTAGAAAGTTTTAGTGATAAAATGAATGTATTATTATTTCAAACCTTTCATGATACGATTCATTCTACAATATTTCACTGAAAATTGTAATGATTCGTATGATTATGTTCAAACATTGACCAGAAATCTATGATGATACGATTCCTGTCTCATCCAAACTTGGCCAAAAGTTATGATGAAACGTATGATGACCTAAAACATTGGCCGGAAATCTATGATGATAAAATCCTTTTCTGTCCATACACAGCTAGAAAACTACAATGACACCATTCATTATCACCAAATTGACTATAATATAACGACGAAACGTATAACATCTAAACACTGACCAGAAAAACAGGAGGACTTGTTTCATTATTTTCACACTTGACTGAAACTTATGACGATACGTATAAATCATAACCTCCAAACATTGACTAGAAAACTTTGAGGACGCGATTCATGGTTTCTCAAACTTATGACGATATAACCACAAATATTGACCAGGATACTTTGATAAGACGATTATGGTCTCCGAACTTGAAGTAAACTTATAAGTTTTGTTTTATCATAGCTGAAACAGACCAGAATAGAAGGTTCAAAATCCATATATTTTTCTAAAAAATTAAGGGGTTACATATAAAACCTCCGTAATATCCTTATGTCCCTTATGGCAAATAAACAGCAAAATATCCGGAACATAACCATCCTCGGAGACCCAGTGGTGATTCCGCTCGCTACATCAACCCCTGGGACATTTAGCTAGAAAAGCTTTGAATCTGACGCCGGCAAATCGAGACGAAGCGTGATATCGGCGGTCCAATCAGATAACCGCTTTCATGTAAGGATCATTTTCATTGGTGATCTCGCTCATCCGAAAATTAGGATGAAACCAATAAAATGATAGTATTCGTTAAGCGGTAAATCGGATGAAATTCAACTAATTGTCCCAGGGGTGATGTAGCGAGCGAAATCACCACTGGGTCTCCGAGGATGGGACATAACAGGCTTTTACAAAAATCATGTCTACAAAGATCGGCCGATTTCGGATAGAGAAGAAAACAACACAACACAATAATTTGTATGTCAGGTTGACGAATCTAGTCTCTTTCGGGGGAAATGTGTAAGTGGACCGAATAGCACAGTCGAAAGAGCACTTGCCCTGCAAAAGAAGGGTACCGTGTTCGAGTCCCTGTCTAGTTGCAGATCTATCTACTCCTATGAAATTTTGCGCCCACCGCGGGGACGTGACAACATTTCTTGTATATCGAACGACGCTCGCAATTGTTTATGAAAAGTACCCTCTATTGACGGAGGTAAATCAGCTGCCTATCCATGCTTGATTGACTTGTAATTTGCGTGAAACAATCAGGACATATTAACAATTAAAAAACATAAATCCTTTATGCAGTTAATTTGATATAACCTGTTTAGCTTCTAGACTTAGTATTCTATTAAGGTTTTCGAAACCAGATTTAAAATAAAATACAGATAACATTTTTAATTAAGGATATACTAACAGTTTACATTAATGCGTACAAGTTTTTTTTCTTTAACCAGACACGAATAATAATAAGGAAAACTGGAGAAGGAAGAAGGAAAATTTACCTGTTATATGAACTCATTCATTCAAATCATCCTAACTTATGAAATAAGTTATTGTAAACGTTTGTTCAGCATCAAAACGACTTTTCTCATATGCGTCAAGTGTCATTTTTAAGCAATTTACATATCGTTCTTTTCTGATGTAACTGAAATCAGATCTTCTTCATTCAACTTTATTATGTAAAGCATAATTATTTAGACTGAGTGTATTTCTCACGAATGCGGGGTACAATATGTATTAAGTTTATTCCATAATATGGTGGTTATTTGTTTGTTTCAGTGAAATATCAATTTTATTTCATGAGTGAACTCCGGAAACTGTTACATGTATATTTCACGAGTGGCGTATTCAATAACCTTAACGAGGCAATAGCCCATGGATTTAAAATCTGCAAAAAACTTGATGAAAGCAATAAAAGAAACAGATCGAGCTGCTAGGTTCTTTGACAAGATTTCCCAATGAACCTTCATTCACTCTTTAGCTCTTGCAACTGAATAATAGTACATGTAATAATAATAATAATAATAATAATAATAATAATAATAATAATAATAAAAATTATAATAATAATAATAATAATTATAAAAATAAAACGTATGAAAAAAATAATAATAATAATAAAACATGTAATATACACATACGTTTTAGGAATGGTAATACTCAGACAACACAAACTCTCTACAAAAACACCACTCAGATATAACAATCTCTCTACACAGACATCACTCAGACAACACAACCTCTCTGCAAAGACACCACTCAGACATAACAACCACTCTGCACAGACACCACTCAGATATAACAACCTCTCTGCACAGACACCACTCAGATATAACGGCCTCTCTGCACAGACACCACTCAGACAACACAACCTCTCAATACATACACCACTCAGACAACACAACCTCTATGCTAAGACACCACTCAGACAACATATCATCTCTGCGCAGACACCACTCAGACATAACAACCTCTGTGCACAGACAACACTCAGACAACACAACCTCTCTGCACAGACAACACTCAGGCAACACAACCTCTTTGCACAGACACCACTCAGACATAACAACCTTTCTGCACAGACACCTCTCAGACATAACAACCACTCAACACATACACCACTCAGACAACACAACCTCTATGCTAAGACACCACTCAGACAACATATCATCTCTGCGCAGACACCACTCAGACATAACAACCTCTCTGCACAGTCACCACTCAGACACAACAACCTCTCAGCACAGACAACACTCAGACAACACAACCTCTGTGCAAAGACACTACTCAGACAACACAACCCCTCTGCACATAAACCAATCAAACAACATAACATATCTGCGCAGATACCACTCATACAACATAACGTCTCTGCACAGACACCACTCATACAACACAAACTCTCTGCAAAGACACCACTCATACAACACAACCTCTCTGCACATACACCACTCAGACAACACAACATCTCTGCACAGACACCAATCATACAAACTAACGTCTCTGCACAGACACCACTCATAAAACACAACCTCTCTGCAAAGACACCACTCAGACAATACAAACTCTCTGCACAGACACCACACATAAAACGCAACCTCTGCACAGAAAACGCTCAGACAGAACAATCTCTCTGCACAGACACCACACAGACAACACAGCCTCTCTGCACAGGCACCACTCAGACAACACAACCTCTCTGCGCAGACACCACTCAGACCACATAACCTCTCTGCACAGACACCACTCAGACAACACAACCTTCCTGCACAGGTACCGCTTAGACAACACAACCTCTACGCACATACACCACTCAGACAACACAACCTCTCTGCACAGACACCACTAAGACATTACAACCTCTCTACACAGACACCACTCAGACAACACAACTTCTACGCACAGACACTGCCCAGACAACACAACTTCTCTGCATAGACACCACTAAGATATTACAACCTCTCTACACAGACACCACTCAGACAACACAACCTCCCTGCACAGACACTGCCCAGACAACACAACCTCTCTGCACAGACACCACTCAGACAACACAACTCCCTGCACAGACCCTACTCAGACAACACAACCTCTCTGTACAGACACCACTCAGACATTACAACCTCTCTACACAGACGCCACACAGACAACACAACCTCCCTGCACAGACACTACTCAGACAACACTACCTCCCTGCACAGACACTACTCAGACAACACAACCTCTCTGTACAGACACCACTCAGACATTACAACCTCTCTACACATACGCCACACAGACAACACAGCTCCCTGCACAGACACTACTCAGACAACACAACCTCAACGCACTTACACCACTCAGACAACACAACCTCTATGTACAGACACCACTCAGACATTACAACCTCTATACAGACACCACTCAGACAACACAACCTCCCTGCACTGACACTACTCAGACAACACAACCTCTACGCACTTACACCACTCAGACAACACAACCTCTATGTACAGACACCACTCAGACAACACAACCTCTCTACACAGACACCACTCAGAAAACACAACCTCTCTGCACAGACACCAAACAGACAACACAACCTCTCTGCACAGACACCACACAGACAACACAACCTCTCAGCACAGACACCACTCAGACAACACAACTCCCTGCACAGACACTACTCAGACAACACAACCTCTCTGCACAGACACCACACAGACAACACAACCTCTCTGCACAGGCGCCACAGAGACAACGCAACCTCTCTGCACAGACACCACACAGACACCACAACTCCCTGTACAGACACCACTCAGACATTACAACCTCTACGCACTGACACCACTCAGACAACACAACCTCTATGTACAGACACCACTCAGACAACACACCCTCTCTACACAGACACCACTCACACAACACAATCTCTCTACACAGACACCACTCAGAAAGCATAACCTCTCTACACAGACACAATTCAGACAACACAACCTCTCTGCACAGACACCACTCAGACAACACAACCTATCTGCACAAACACCGTGTAGAACGAAAAAGAGCGCCTGAGTTAATCATTTAACTAAAAAACACCACAAATACTTGTCATAAAAAGAACTGGCAATATTGTGTAATATGTGCACTATAGGGTAATACTTTGCTAGATCTTAAAATATACTGCCTCGGTTTTTGTATTTGTGCAGCTAAAATAGAGTTTTTTAATCTGATTAATATTGTTTCATGTTATCAAACCGCTAGAGATTGTAAATTGCAATACATTTGCACTCATCAAAGACGCTATTCACATGCTTTACAGGTACACATTAATATTAAAAAGAATTCTGACATCCTCGTTGTTAGTGAAACACGGAATAAGGAAAATCAGTAAAGATAAGATATCAAGTAGGCATTCAGAACTATAAGACCGTAACAAATATGATACTATAAATATGTTGTCATTTCATTTGTTTTGCATACAGACTCGTATTAAACTTATCAGTCATATCAAAAATTAACTGTCATAATGCTGAATTATATAAAATACGCCGTCATTGTATTTGTTTTGCATACAGAAGCGGATCAGACTTGAAAAAAAAAGTCTCAAAACTTAAACTTTTAATCATTTTGTCTTTAGTTTCTACAGCAGGTGAATATGTCTATAATCATTGTGATCAAGCGCAGCCGACCTGAAAACGTTAATACAAGGGGCGTAATTGTTTTAATCACAAAGTTAATCAGTTCAAAAATCTACTTTCAGGTAGAGATACATTGTAATTTACACCGATAGTGTAGGATATCTGAATTTTATTCCTACATGTTTGAAATAGATGAAAAGTAAACTGTAAAAGCCACAAACACGACAAATAAAAAAATGAGTTAATGTTCATACTAAGTAAGAACTGTAAAGTCAGTGAAATATGTATATTATGAATAGTTACACTGTCTCCATATTTACTTACTTTGGACTGTCCAATCAAAGCATATTGAAGTTTGACATTGGCATGGGAACATGCGCAATACCGCAATCGCGCGTCGAAATCGTAGGGTCGATTCCGTATTACTTACTTTGGACTGCCCAATCAAAGTATATTGAAGTTTGACATTGGCATGGGAACAAGTACATTTCTATAATACTCATTTTACTAGTGTATGAAATTATTGAAATATATAAAAGGGAACTTTGAAAGCCACTGAAAACGACAAATGTTAAATAATGCAGGTTCGGTTTGATTGAACCTGCTCATGGAAAGTAATGGAAACGCCGCCTAGCCCCGGGTTGAGCACAACTCCAAATTTACAGTACAAATTCGGTCTATCCAAAAAGATGGTATGCATGTGGCGGTAAACATGGAATCTTCACAAATAATAAGCAACGTATGGTCCCCAGATAATAAAATGGGTTGCCCTAAACGAGAAAACAATGGACGGAACTTAATAGAATTGAATTTAAATATGGGATATGAGAATAACATTTCTGCAAATTATAGAGATAGCCACATACACAAATTAAAAAAAATATCTTGTATGCAAATCTAAACTGTCTTGGATATTAAAATCTAAATGGTCGAAATATAAAACCAAACATTTTTTTAGACGAACTATAATGTTAAATTCGATTTTACGATTTTACAACTGCTACAAAACTTCGTGAATTGTACTACTTAAATAATTATAAATGTGTGTTAATGTGACCTTTTGTTGTTATTTTTATCTCCAAACATTTCCTAGAAAGTTTTAGTGATACGATGAAGGTTTTATTAGTTCAAAACTTTAATGATACGATTAATTTTACATTGCAAATTATAATGATTCGTATCAATATGTTCAAACATTGACCGGAAATATAAGAAGATACGATTCCTGTCTCCTCCAAACTTGGCCGAAACTTACGTATGATGACCTAAAAACGTTGGCCGGAAATCTATGAAGATACGATTCCTGTCTCCTCCAAACTTGGCCAAAACTTATGATGAAACGTATGATGACCTAAAAACGTTTGCCGGAAATCTATGATGATACGATTCCTGTCTCCACCAAACTTGGCCGAAACTTATGATGAAACGTATGATGACCTAAAAACGTTGGCCGGAAATCTATGATGATACGATTCCTGTCTCATCCAAACTTGGCCAAAACTTATGATGAAACGTATGATGACCTAAAACATTGGCCGGAAATCTATGATGATAAAATCCTTTTCTGTCCATACACAGCTAGAAAACTACAATGACACCATTCATTATCACCAAATTGACTATAATATAACAATTAAACGTATCACATCTAAACACTGACCAGAAAAACAGGAAGACTTGTTTCATTATTTTCACACTTGACTGACGATACGTATAATCATAACCTCCAAACATTGACCAGAAAACATTGAGGAAGCGATTTATTATCTCCAATCTTATGAAGATAGATATCATAGCCTAGAAAATTAATATTGACCAGGATGTTTTGATGAGACGATTCTGGTCTCCAAACTTGCCTAAAACGTATGATGTTAGGTGTTATAACCTCCGAATATTGACCAGGATGCTTTGATGAGACGATTCTGGTCTCCAAACTTGCCTAAAACTTATGATGTTAGGTGTTATAACCTCCGAATATTGACCAGGATACTTTGATGAGACGATTCTGGTCTCTAAACTTGCCTAAAACTTATGATGTTAGGTGTTATAACCATCGAATATTGACCAGGATGCTTTGATGGGACGATTCTGGTCTCCAAACTTGCCTAAAACTTATGATGTTAGGTGTTATAACCTCCGAATATAGACCAGGATGCTTTGATGAGACGATTCTGGTCTCGAAACTTGACTAAAACTTATGATGTTAGGTGTTATAACCTCCGAATTTTGACCAGGATGCTTTGATGAGACGATTCTGGTCTTCAAACTTGCCTAAAACTTATGATGTTAGGTGTTATAACCTCCGAATATTGACCAGGATGCTTTGATGAGACGATTCTGGTCTCGAAACTTGACTAAAACTTATGATGTTAGGTGTTATAACCTCCGAATATTGACCAGGGTGCTTTGATGAGACGATTCTGGTCTCGAAACTTGACTTAAACTTATGATGAAACGTATCATAACTTCCGAATATTGACCAGGGTGGTTTGATCGGACGATTCTGGTCTCCAAACTTGACTTAAACTTATGAAGATAGATATCACACTTGTGCCTGACAAGCCGCCCCACCTCCTGCCAACCCTTATAAATACGTATTTTTTTGTAAAAATGGAGTCAAGTCACTAATATTATACTATTCTATCAAAATATACGAAAATACACCTTTAAAATCGTAGTTAAAAATGTATATTCTATGTATATAATTGAATAATGGTCAGTAACAGCTCCAGAACCCACCCCCGTTCGAGAGGCTGTTTTTCCTACAATACGGAGGGTTCCAACCTGACAGCTGTTTGGTTCAACGCAACATTGTCTGATCTATCAGTTTCACCAAAAGCTCGAAATATGCGTAATATTCAACAGAAAACGGCCCCGACGCTTTTGTTCAGAGCGTTCTGATTGGTCGAACGATTTGTGTGCAAAGTATTTCCCGGACTAAGTCAATAGTTCGACCAATCAGAACGCTCCGAACAAAAGCGTCGTGGATTTCCGGAAGTCGCACTGGGAAGAAGAATCTATGAAAATATAACTGGTTTCAAGCCCAGTAGTAAATTGATTCGCAACTGGCCGTTCTAGTGCTGTAGCTCCTCAGGATACCTCTTTTGCTTAAGGTTTGTGATGAACATTAGGAATATAAATAAATAAAGGTGCCATTTCCTCTGTACTTGTTTCTGTAAGAACCGACTGTATCCTTATTTAAGATTGTTTTTATCAATTTTAATCATTTATTTAGATAGTAATTACATATTTCGGTGCTCATTGAAATCGGTTACAGTCATCTGTCGTTACAATATAAACGTTAAATGTTTAACTGAATTACTATAATGCTAATAGCCCTTTCACCACTAAGAATTTCTACTATTTTTTTGAGCTTGCTACCGACTGAGCCAGCCGAGATCACTCAAATCACCAATAGTTTTTCGAAAGCCATTGTTATGATTAAATGTATGACTAGAACACTGTTTATGAATTTTTCGAATGTTTGTGAATTATAAGGCTTAAAGAATCAGTCCTGCTATGTAGTTTATAATGTCTATGATCTGTTGAACGCAATATTGCACCAATCGTATAAGACACAAGTCATTAACTTGCGAAATGAATCTCAAAAAAAATATTGTTAAGTATTTAGTAATCAGAAGAGTCAAACAAATTTAGGTAGAAGACGTACTCTTCCATTTTCTGTATTTTGTATTTTACTTAAGCTGCAGTTGTGATTTGGCAAATTTCTTTGAAGAAGCTGGTTATAAATTAGCGGTTTATAATTTTTTCCAATAATTCAATCATTATTTAATTTCGATGTCGATGATTTTCAATAAGAAATATCATAAAATTTTATTTAAGCATGCCAATTAGTTTAAATAAAAAAAATCATACATTGAGTTGTGTATGAAGACGAAGGTTGCTTATGATTCGACAAGAAATTCAAATAGATGGATTGATTAACTACCAGTCGTGAACTTATTCACCGAAATTATTTTTATGCATTCCGAGATAACCAGTGATTTCATCGTTTTAATTTTATGTAAACGTGACTTGATGGTATGATGAAAGCCGAAAAAAAACTTCGGGGTATTTTTACGCAAGTACAAACAAAAATATCCGCCATCTTATATGAACATATACTAAGTTGGTAGATTTTGCAAAAACTCCCTGATCGTTTTCGAATCCATCCATCAAAACAGCGTTGTCAAAGTGATTTCATAAGATGTTTACACACAATATATCAGCGTACAATCTTGAAACCCGAGTACGCTTTCAATTATATATTTATATAGAAAGCCGACGAAGGATGTAATTCATTATGTATTTTAATTCTAAAACACGTAATGGAGTTGAATCATCGGGCTTTTAAACAGTTGAAGCAGAAAGTTCACCTGGTTTCATTTGAACCCCCAGTGGCAAATTGTTTTTTACATTTACCGTTCCAAAGCGGTAACCCTCGGGTTCTCATTTTTGTTAATTGTTTGATTGTTATTTTATTTTCAAGTGGTCATTTTATTAACCTTGCTCTCTTTTTCTTTTCTTCAGGGGAGGCTGTGTTATCTGAATGTGGCAATTCCTAACAGGCACATTTCATTTTTTGTAAATGTGCATCGTTATACTGTTGTTGCTTTCTGATATTTCTAGAAAGCAAGCAAGGCCGTTGAGGAAGGTGCACATATTTGTGTGAACACTGAGCAGTGCATGAGCAAGATGCACATATTTACCGCTTAAAGAGTAATACAACTGAACGCATACAAATTTTCATCCAAATAATACACGTTAAATAAACATTTTGATGTGGAACTACGTTGCCTGTAAGTTTTGTCCCACGGCGAATTTCATCTAACTAAATGCACTCTCACTTACATGTAAAACATAAAAAACAAGTTGAAGGCATTTTTTAATATGTCAAGAGCGGTCTACAGTTATGAACAATCGTCTTCATTCAAAACATTTTTACAGTCTGTTTCGAACTGATCAAAAACAAAATAATATTATCTTGTTCGTGATTCAAAGCAGGGACAAATAGCACTCGAGTTTTTTTTTCGAAAACGGGGCCTTAATTTATGTGATCGATGAAAATTTAGGATCACATACCTTTTTCGGTGTCAATTTTCCGTCTGATATGAAATCCCGGAAGCGGCTGATTGTGTTGGAAGCGCAAGATGAGTTCCATATCAGAGTTATATATATCAAATAATAAAACAACTTTAATTTATTATTAACATCATAAAAACATCAACTGTTCAAGCTGAAACTATTAAACATGTATTTATATTCATTACATTATTACCATCAAAACTCAAATTGATTCACTTAAGGATTGAATCGATATTTGATGGTTTTCATTTGGGTATGGAAAACAGTACTTTAAACAATCCGACTGCTTTTGATACCCAAATGAAAACTATCAAATATCGATCAAATTCTTATAATTTTTATTTACACACATAATTAATCTCATCAATACAGAAATTATTGAGAAGAATGTGTGATATTTCGGCTTTTTCGAATTGCTGTTGGAACAGCCACGTTGATGACAAAGTGAATGCCGGCACGCTTTTTCGCAGCGACCCGTGGCAAAATGTGCTTGCACGGCGACGACACTTGACCAAATTGTGTGCAACGTCTAACAAGAAATATCTTTAAAAAAGATAAAAGGCGTTGATGGAAAAGACTTTTATATATAAGAAAGAAAGAAATAAAGAGCGTGCAGAAAATTCGTCTGGTGATAATACGTCGATTAAAGAAGAATGTCTAACATTAACTGTACATTTATTCAGTTTCAATAAAATACCTTTTGAAGAGTAAGTACTAATAATGAATAAATGTCATTAAAATACAATAAATGAAAATAATAACAACTTGTTACAAGAGCGAAATTTACCAAACTTTTACTTAAGGTGATATCATTTGTCACAATATAAAGTTAAAGTGGGGAGGAGTGTTGTGTCCTATTTTCATAAAATTTCATTTATTTAATAATTATAAATCTTCTTATTACATCAGATATCAATTGTAGGGCATATAAATGTTACAGGTTAATCAGGAATTATAAAAAAATAAAAATATGAAACAATTTCTCTCACTGAGTGTAGCCTTATTGCCGGGAGTCCAAACTTCCAAATTATCCACCATTGTATTAAACTACAGTCACAGGAAGGTTGTCTATATCAAGGTTAACAATGTCTTAGAATTTAGATCAATAATCTTTACTAGAACAATAGTTATAAACAATGCAAACATGAATGTCAAATTTTCCTTTTGTAGTCACTGGGAGAAACATGTTTTGCTATTGTTCTAGTAAAGTTTATTGAACTAAATTCTAAGACATTGTTAACCTTGATATAGACAACCTTCCTATGACTGTAGTTTAACACTATAGTGGATAATTTGGAAGTTTGGACTCCCGGCAATAAGGCTATACTCAGTGAAAGAAATTGTTTCATATTTCTATTTTGTTATAATTCCTCATTGACATGTAACATTTATATGCCCTATAAATGATATCTGAAGAAATAAGAATATTTTTAATTATTAAATAAATGAAATTTTATGAAAATAGGACACCACACTCCTCCCCACTTTAACAGTATATTGTGACAAATGATATCACCTTAAATTAACTTTAAAAAAGTGTCCCTCCCGAGTATTGAACCCGGAGCATCCGCTTGAGAGGCGAGTGTGACAACCACTACACCAACGCGATTTGAATATCTGGACTTGAAATTAACAATCAGTATCAAAGGAACTAGAAAGGAACCAGTAAGAACCAGAAATATATTCACTTCTCTGTCGTTTTACACGGTGTATTGTACTCGAGTGTTTACCTGACACCTATGAATATTCCATATAAAATCGTATTTAAGCCATCGATCAATTGACTTATCTGGTTACTTATACCGTAAATATATTTTTCTCCAATACAATTATCGCTTTTAAAAACGAAAATGCCCGAACATATAAGTGCCAGGTAAATACTAACACACAATATAAAAATCGTTACGGTAATCATTAACGAGACCCTCTAATAACCAATCAAAATAACCTATTTGATTTTCCCGCTGCATAGTACGCTTTATTTACAATATTTAATTGGTCGAAAAACTAGGTCAAAAGTGAGCTTAGACAGCTAACGCCGAAAATTCGAAATTATAATTCATAGTTATAAGACTTCGTCGTAGGGAACAAAGTTGAAGTGAAAATATAAATAAATGAAGCTAGTTTAAAACAACTGTAAAATAACTGAGAAAAAGAATTTAAAACGCGGCAGTAACGTTTTTAAGATATCTAAAGAAGGTTTTTTTTCTGAATTGGACGTGTCTTTTTTTAATATATTAAATATTTTTGTTTATCCAAGGTAACGAAAACCACAACGGTACCCCTTTATCGTTTATGGATACATATGTAACTCTAAAAAATGCATCTGTTTAAACAACCTCTATGTTTTAAAAATGTTAAACTATTGAAATAGGTACTTTAAAATCGGATTGAAATTTGTTTGTTCTTCTGAATGTAAGTATTGTAAATTATCCAAAGTAACGACAATCATTAATTAATTAATTATATATCTGAGAAAAGAACATTAAAGTGCGAGTGATACAATAGTGTGCACGAAAAAATATTTGTTTGTTTTTAAATTTAATAAAACTAGCAGTTTTCACAATGAGTTTGATGCAAGCATTGTCTGTGGTTTGCGTCAAAATGTCTGTTCCGAGGCTGAGCTAAAGGCCACTTAGATATTCATGAAAAGCTATTCAACTATGTGAGCAGATTAAGATTTAATAATTTGATGAAAATTTAATGCAAACTGTTAATTATAGGTTTGTCGATTTGAATAAATATTTCTATTTAAGTATTCACAAAGAAAAAAATAGTGTTTAATGAATATTTTACTGAAAAGGATACAAAATGCATGTATGCTGTTTCACTTATAAAAAAAGCCCACACGATTGGACTTCTTTAAAAAAAAAAACATTTACTTTAGAATTATCAAAGTATATTCACCATGTTCACTGTACATTAAACTTCTTTGGTAAACACTTATATCATAATTATGCTCAAAACTACAAAAAGTGGTAAACAAGTTAGGAACCCACTGCTGATATCTTGCACAGGCTCAGTTCTTCGAAAAAAATGCTTTACTGGCCCTTTAGCTCGGACGTTACACATTAGCTAAAAATGGCCGAAAATGTGTCGGCTCTTATCCACATCTTCAGACCTAAGATATGCATTTTATTAAAAATTAAGAAAAAAAATACGCGACGATAATTAAACCATGTATTTTATACTATGTACATGAAGGTGAATAGCCCTTTCGAAATGTACTTTTTGAATTATTTCTAAACCTGACATCAAAACGAATATGCATAATAATTATCAGGAATTGCCACATCTAGAAAAACAGCCTCCCCGCGCTGACAAGTGTACAGAGGAAAAGAATTTATGAGAGATTCAATTTTAAATTAGACACCCGAAACAATTAACGATGAAAGAGAACCACCTTAAAAGAGTCAGTGGCAAAGTAAAAGTCAGGGACATTGAGTCGTCACCTGGGACAGTGAGTCGTCACATTTTGTAAATTAAAATAACTCGTTTATGGATATTATTCGTGATCTAAGGGAGAGTAAATTTCAAAAGGAGAGTTATTATATAGGTTTATCATAAAATATTACGCGTCTAAGATACACAGAGCGATCATATAAAACTGGCTGCCTGTCGTCGCCCGGCGAAACGGATTTGCTCGATATGGCATATTTTCTATGGCTTATTTTGTTGACATGAAAACTTAATGCTAAATTGTGAGGAACTTGATAAATAAATAAAAAAGTGTTTATCTTTCAAAGAATGCCAGCTTTGCTACATTTTGGCCACGTGAGCTAAAAAGAATGATTCCAAATTAAAAACGACGACTTAAGGTTGCCTTACGTTACTCTGGATCTTAAACAAACTGAAAACTAACTTTAACTCGAATATAATAATTTATTAGAACTCATTGAACTCACTCATAAAATTCACCATGTTTGGATACATATTTTATATAATAAGAAAAAAAATCATCGTTCAAAAATGTTTTTTACAAGTTCACTTGTAAATTAATGGTAAACTGAAAGGGTAAACACCTCGAAAGGTTATTTGAGCTCACACATATAAACCTCCCTAACGCTTCTGTTGAGTTATAAATCATATGTTATTCATTCGGTTCACTGCAGATTGAAATAGAGAAAATAAACAAAAATGGAGTTAAGTGAAATAAATGTTAGCGAAAACGAGCATGGGAAAGAAACTGTTCTTAAATGTGCTAAAATCAAAGTTAAAGAACATTCATATGTGAATTCATCTTTTGTGGCTGATACTGATACTGATATTGATGTGAAGGACAGACGTGAACATCACGTCTACGAACATTTACAGAGATCACATGACAACGCATCAAATTGTAAAGAAGGATGCATCTCCAGATTCAAACTATACAAGGACTGTATTATGTTCAGTCTTATTGCAGTTTTGTTTCTCGTCGCTGTAACATCTTTAGCGATAGCTATAATAGGCTTGCCAGAGAAATCCAGTAAGTGTCTGGCTTCTTAAACATCTTAAGCAATAGCTGTTATAGGCTTGCCAGAGAAATTCGCTAAGTGTCTGACTTCCTAAACATCTTTAGCGATAGCTATAATAGGCTTGTCAGAGAAATCCGGTAAGTGTCTGACATCCTAAACATCTTAAGCGAAAGCTATAATAGGCTTGTCAGAGAAATCCGGTAAGTGTCTGACATTCTAAACATCTTAAGCGAAAGCTATAATAGGCTTGTCAGAGAAATCCGGTAAGTGTCTGACATCCTAAACATCTTAAGCGAATAGCTATAATAGGCTCGCCAGAGAAATCCGGTAAGTGATGACTTCTTTAACATCTTTAGTGATAGCTATAATAGGCTCGCCAGAGAAATCCGCTAAGTGTCAGATTTCTTAAACATCTTTAGCTATAGCTATAATTGGATTGTCACAGAAATCCGGTAAGTTTCTGACGTGTTAAACATCTTAAGCGATAGCTGTTATAGGCATTCCAGAGAAATCAAGTAAGTGTCTAACTTCTTAAACATCTTCAGCGATAGCTGCTATAGGCTTGCTAGAGAAATCTTTTAAGTGTTTGGCTTCTTAAACATCTTTAGCAATAGCTTTCCAGAGCAATCCGGTAAGTGTCTGACTTCTTAAACATCTTTAGCGAAAGCTATAATAGGCACAGAGGAGAAATCAAGTAAGTGTCTGACGTCTTGATTTTTCATAATGTTATCAGTAGTACAATGTTACTTTATTCTCCATGTTTAATTCCTATCACATGATGTAAGATAATACAGATTGAATCACAAGAAGGAGAAAATGGATTATGTGTAATATAAACTATCCATAAACATATGTACTTGTAGTAATATAGTATCATTTTGAAATGAATTTCGGGACAAACAAATAATGGTCTACAACACAAATAATTTGACAATTTTCCATGCATTCAATGATTCTGCATGTAAATATATTTCTGGCATTATTCGCATATGTAATGGTATGGAATTTGCCCCAAACGTATTTGTCGTTATATCATTTTGTGTGATGAAAAATTTGTCGCGATAAACACGTTTAGTATGTTTTTTTCCAACAAGTACAATCCACACTCGTTGTGTCGAAGTCGTATGGACCGTGCATTTTAATTCGAGATGTCCGAAGCTCGACACATCCGAATTGTCGCCAATGCACGAATATCATACCTATATGTTTTTTAATGCTGACATGATTGTGAGTGCTAGTACTCGTTTATGAACATGTTAATGGATCAATTAGTTTATCAAAAACAGAACAGAAAAAATATATAAACTTGATTATAGTTATTAAATGTAAAAAACCTTCATCGTTAAGTTTCTGTGATTGTGTTCATCGTCGTCGTCTTCACTCTGATTGTTAAAGTCAAGTCGTCTTTCGTTATATTTTATTACGTAAACTAATTCACCCCCACAATCGTTAATTTGGAGCTTTTTTGAGCTTCAGTCATGTTGGGAGAGAATTGATTACGTCTGGATAAAGTTGTTGCATTTGTTGTTCTTAACGGATGAACTGATGTTTTATTGGCCTGGTTGTTGCAATGTCGTGATTATTGTAATTAAATGTTTTTTTAAGCTAAAATTAATTGCATTTACGAGTCCGAATATTTTGCATCCGAATGCATTAAATAACGGGCGGCAGGACATCAGTTTAAGTGGGCAGGCTCCAGACTTCTCGTTAGAAACGGCGACCAGGGACCATACCGGGAAGTAACATCTTAGGATAAGGAAGAGGAGCTACGTATTGTTGCGTGGAACATTAATGGACTTTGTAGAAAATTATGTGAACAAGATTTTATATGTTTAATTAATTCTTATGATATTATTTTTCTTTGTGAAACATGGATTAATAAGAACAATTCACAAAATTTGGAAATACAAAACTATGAAAGCTATCATATATGTGGTAAAAAACCAGAGGAATTAAAAAAGGAAGGACTAGTGGAGGCATATCTGTTTATTATAGACAAAATTTAAAGAAATTTTTAACTGTTGTAGAAAAACATGATTTAGGTATCCTTTGGTTAAAAATTAGTAAAGATCTTTTTTGTAAAAATGAAGATGTCTACATCTGTCACACTTATATTCCACCAACAGGTTCACAAGTTTTAGCAGACAAGGAATTTGACTTTTTTGAAAACAATGAGGAAGATTTAGAACAATTTACAAAATTAGGAAGAACATATGTTACGGGGGACTTTAACTCTAGAACAGGCAATTTATCAGATTTGTTAACGTTTGATCCATATCTCGATCAGGATGAATTTGAACATAACACTGCATTTTTAAGCAATAATAATATTTTATCACAACGGCATAATAGCGATGCGGTTATTGATGTTAATGGGCGGAGATTAATCTCTTTATGTAAATTCACCAATCATATAATAGCAAACGGCCGATGCTATAATGACAAATCGGGTAATCCCACCTTTTATTCATCACGTGGTCTGAGCGTTACTGACTATCCTTTATTTGACATAAACGACACAGAACCGATATCTGATTTTCTTTTATTCGACATAAACGACACAGAACCGATATCTGATTTCAAGATTATTGAAAATAATGTGTTTCCAGATCAAAGTGCAGTCTATTTTGCATTAAATAAAAATTATCACAATCTAACACAAAGTCGAAAACAAACTTTCGCAGGCAATACCTATAGCCAGCGAAAAATAGTTTTTAATCATGATAAAGTTGAAGATTTTCAGCGATTGTTAAATAGCAATATCGATAACCTACGATTATACTTTTCTACTTATGATGATCCATCATTAAAAGTAGATAAATTAACAGAATATTTATATCAAAATGCATATACAGTATTTGGTAAAAATATCAAAACACATATAACAAATAATAACTCTCATTTTATGCAAGAGAAACCTAGGTGGTTTGATTCAGAATGTTTAAAAGCAAAAACAGATTTTAAAACCGCGCAACAAAATCTAAAAAATTCAATACACAAGAAAATAGAGAATCATTCATAAAAATGCGTACCAATTATAACGGAACAAGGAAAATAGCTAAGCACAAAGATAAAATAAATGAAAGTAGAAAATTAAAACAAACAGCAATAACTAAACCTAAAGCTTTTTGGAAAAGTATTAAAAAATCCTATGAATAGAAAAACTCCCAAGACAGCGATATTAGCATCAGCGAACTTTATGAACATTTTAAAAATCTGTTAGGCGAACACCAAACGGATATTATTACAGACGAAACAGAAAACGAAAATAACGAAAATACAGTATACGATAATGATTTAGACTCGACAATCACAGAAGACGAAATGAAAAAAGCTGTTTTTTAAGCAAAATAACGTAAAAGCAAGCGGCCTAGACGACATAACAATCGAAATAATTAAAGCTGCATATTCTATTATTTCACCATATCTATGTACAATGTACAATAATCTATTTGACAACTCAATATATCCAGAGAAATGGGGTTTCGGATTTATTACACCAATTTTCAAGGGCGGTGATCCAGATCAAGCTCAAAATTATAGGGGTATCACCCTCAATAACATACTTTCTAAAATCCACTCCCAAATTCTGTTGAATAGACTTACTGTGTGGTCAGAAAAGAACGAGAAAATAAGTGATTTCCAATTTGGTTATCAGAACAGAAAAAGTACAACAGACTGCATTTTCATATTGCATTAGATGAAAAGAGAACTTTGAAAGCCACTTAACACGACAAATATGAAAATACTGCAGGCTCGGTTTGATTGAGCCTGTTCATGGGCAGTAATGGGAGTGCTTATTACTGCCCACGCCGCCTAGCCCCGGGTTGAGCGCAACTCAGTAATTACACCATTAAATAGTACAATTATTTCAAAAATTCTAAGCACAGGTCAAAAGTTGTATAGCATTTTTATTGATTACGAGAAATGTCCTGACAAAATAAATTTAGGGTTTCTATGGCAAAAACTTCTCAAAGAGAATATAAGCACAAAACTAATAAAATCATTACAAGCAATGTACAGTGTTGTTAGGTCAGCCGTACGTCACAACGGTGAAATATCGGAACCGGTATACATACATCAAGGCGTGAAACAAGGTGATGCGAGTTCCAGTTTTCTTTGTATGGTGTACGTCGATGACATTATTGAAAACATAGATTCTGATTTAAATGGTGTAATCACGGTTAATGAATTAAAATTGTTTCTTATATTGTACGCGGACGATCAAGTTCTGTTCGCAACATCTCCATTGTCACTACAACTTATGCTTAACGACACAGAATATTATTGTAACAAATGGCAATTAAAAATAAATACAAAGAAAACAAAGGTATTAATATTTGAAAGAAGTTCTAGACATACACACATTGATTTTTTCATAAATAATGAAAAACTAGAAATTGTAGACTCTTTTAAATACTTAGGTGTATTTTTCTTTAAATGGGAACTGGGACAGAACGCAAAAATGCATAGATGAACACGCTTCGAAAGCTATGTATAGATTATTTTCCGTTTTTAACAATTACGAATTTAATATAACAGATCTGTTTCGTGATTGAAATTGTTTACAAATCGTACCTTCAGTTCAAATTTTATCCATTTCCACAAATCCATAAACATATACTTCTAAAAGTAGCACTAAAATATGAAAGACTTCCGATTTTCAAGCAACCATTTTTGTCTGCTTTTTTACATCTTTTCCCGCCATTAGATACGTCAGCAGTTGTATTGTAAGGCTAAATCAACATTTTAAATTGGGTTTTTAGTGACAACTATTTCAGCTTTAAATATAATAAAAGATAAATTTGAGAGTTTTTTTGTATCATTTATGATTTATTTTTATCATTTTTTCATTATTTTAAAAGAATGAAAAGCTGGTATTTTTATTGCTGTGAATACGTAAGAGCACACATCTTGAAAATAGTTTGTAAGTGGTAAAAAAACCGATGACGCAGAGAGACTACGTTACAAGACTACGAAACAGTAATTTCTAAAAAGTTAAAAAAGGAATGTCGACCAAAAATCAGTTTTGTCTTATGCCATCCGAATGTCATGTTCTTACATGAAATGTTTTGTATTTTCAAGTTTTCGCACGAAAACACGACAAAATAGAAACATTCGTTTGTTCGTTATTTGCACACCCTACCCAGAAATTAGTCGCGGTATAAATCATTACCCATTGAAGATCGGTGAAGACAACTAAAGAAAACATTGTGTGAGATAGAAAAAAAATGACGTAATAGATATGTTTCCGCTTTTGAAGATCAATTTTTCCAAAAAAAAGCATGACCTAATACAAATATTTCCGATTTTGCAGATCAATCTTTTGCAAAAGTCGGTGGCGGATGGAGCACATGGGGATCTTGGAGTGAGTGTTCTGCATCATGTGGCACAGGGATGTCATCTAGAAATCGTTCGTGCTCTAACCCAGAACCAAGCAACGGCGGAGATCAATGCCTCGGAGACTTTACGGAATATCGAGTATGCAACACGTTGGCATGTCCAGGTTTGCGATATTTTTATAATTCGCGCCGATTGGCTGATTGACATGTTACAGTTGCTAGGTTTGTGCATCTATCTGCTTGTCCGGTTTCTTAGAAGATCAGCGAAGAAACTAATAAAACACATTGGAAAACGCATGACGTAATACATATTTGTCCGATATGTAACGGCTATTAACACATTTCAGTACTGTGAACGTTTTAGGTTACAAACGAAACGCACGATACACGATAGACGGACGCACGTTAAACGATAGACGGACGCACCATACACGATAGACGCACGATAGACGTTGCACGATATGCGATACACGTTTTTGACATACAAATGGCGGTGCGTCGATCTAAATTTAACGAAAATGATCTTCTCGCAGTGCAAATCAAAGTATAATTAGTACTACGAACGTGTGTTTCGCTGAGATATTAATCTTCTTTTCAATTAATATACTTTGCTGTCAATCGAAACAACAACGACCTTAGAGTTACGCTAGCAAACTGTAACTGGATGCACGGATGATACACTTTCATGACTGTAATGGATAATACTCATAGATTTTAAACTGATGATTAAATAAAAATATCATGGAATGACTGAGCATGGAAATAGATTTAATTTTGGCTGAGCAATCGATTCGGATAAAAAATTAAGTGGATTTTTCTACATTTACTAACATGGATGCCTTTAATGAAGAGGATCCCTATTAAGCGCTTTAAAAAACATGAATGATAACATTCCACAAATGTGGTTCAACTTTCAAATTAAGTCTATAGAAATTATTATTAATTAGTCTCAGGCCTGATCAATGGATTTAAAAAAAACAAAGCTTGATATTTAACAATGTGATTAGTATACTAGACTAAGTACAATGTTAGTTTATTCTCCATGTTTAATTCCTAACACATGTAAAATAATACAGAATGGACCACAATAAAAATAAAATGGATTATGTATAATATAAAATATTCATATACATAATTTATGTATTTGGAGTAAAATATCATTTTGAAATGAATTTCAGGCCAAACTAAATTTTAGTGATCTACCACACAAATAATTTGACAGTTTTCCATGTTTTCAATGATTCTGCATGTAAATACAATGTATATTTCTGGCATTACTCGCAAATTTATTGGTATGCAATATGCCCCAAATGTATTTGTCGAAGTCACAATATAAATTTGTGTGATAAAAAGTTTGTCGCGATAAACACGTTTAGTTGTTTTTTTCCCAAAAGGTAGCTTTTAATATCTGAGGTAACTTATCTTTATTGTTATTGTTATTTTTGAAGCATTTTGACCCCATTAAGTGTTTTAAGAATATTCTTTTCTTTAAACATGTAGAATTTTTCAACATGAACCACACTTAAGTGAAAATGGTTGATATTTTACATAAAATATCCATATATATGGACATTGATTAGAGTCATTGAACAATTAAAACTGGTCAAGATTGATCCTGAAGAACACATATTATTTGATCTAAAGTTTTTTAATGTTTTAAGGATTTTGCATCTTAATAATTATGTTTCTCCAAATATGTGCAAATGAATTGGAATACATTTTTTCATGAAAAATGATTGTCAAAATCAATTTTATTATTTTTATGACAAATAACTTGTCGCGATGAGTCGTTTGAAATTTATTTGCCATTTAGTTGTTTTAAATATTCCAGTTAAGAGTTTTGTCATTTTTGTAAGATTCTGGTCCCAGTAATTGAAATCAGCCTGTTTTTATTCCTTAAAACCTGTATAATAATATAAAAACCTGAGGAGAGGAGAAAACAGTTACTGGCATGTATAATATAATAATTTGATAGTTTTCAAATGTTTTTTAAGGATTTTGCATCTTAATTTGTTTCTCTTATTCTTTGCAAATGAACTGGAATACATTTTGCCTGAAAACAATTTGTCAAAATCATTTTATTATTTTTTATGACAAATAACTTGTCGCAACAAGAGTCATTTGAAATTTGTTTTCCCATTTAGTTGTTTTAAATATCCAAGTTAAGTTTTTCTGTCATTTTTGTAAAATTCTGGTCCCAGTAAATGTAATAAGCCTGTTTCCCAGGAAACATTTGACGTCGATAAGACGTTGGATAAACGTCGGACCTCGACGTCGGATCAACGTTGGATTTTGGTTGGAAATGAAAGTTTTTTAGACGTCATTTCCCGACGTCGGATCGACGTCGGTTCCGACCAAAATCCAACCACATTCTGACCAGAATCCGACCAAAATCGACCTCTTCTCTTTTCCTTTTATTATTATCAGTGTAATAACACTATTTGAAAAATACCATCAAGATGTTTTACTTTTATTCATCACTTAATCTCTCTTGTTAACGTAATGTGTTTTATGAGCTTCGTATAATAACAATAGCCCGGTAGCGAGACTTTATGGGGACGAAACGTATTTCATGAAAACAACTCCACGTGTCTTATACATGTAGTTTGCATGCATTTCAACAAGATTTAAGCAAAACTAGAATTAAACAACAAACTACGAGTACGAAAAAACTTACTTGCTTTAGCCTTCTTCTCTGGCAAATATTAAAAATAGTTTTCACCTTATGTGTTTGTTTGGCGACTTTGTCTTTGTTTCTTTGTTTTAAATGGCGCAGATTGTTTACATTTAGATTCGAATGCACAGGTTTCGATAATATAATAATAATAATAATAATATCTTTATTATGTAATAAGCCTATACGGCCCATGAACATATAAACAGGAAAAACAGTCAATAAACAGTATGACATGGTAAGAAACACAAACAAGAACAGTAACACAATTAATACACAGTACGTCCTAGTAAGTCAAACAAAACAAACATACATAATAACTAATATGCAAATACAAATGCTACCCACATTTTTAAATGCGGGAGAGACAGTTAAAACAGTACAGACAAAACCATACAATATGCAAGGATCATAAAGATACACCAATAGTTATAAATATTTCAAAAAATATTCCCTCCTCTCAAAAGCTTTAAAAACAAAAATAGCAAGACTTTTCACAATTTGTACATTCTCTGAATTTATAAGCTCTATAAACGTTACAAAATTTGGTCTTTTCCAAAAATACGATTTAATATATTGTTTTCTTAATTCGACATATAAAGGGCATTCAATTACAAACTGAAACTCATCCTCTAACCTGTTACAAAGTTTACATAATCTTTCATTGAATGGAATACTATGTGGCTTATGCCATCGTCCTACTTCAATTTCTAGTCTGTGTGAAGAAGTTCTTAATTTTGTAAAAGCTTTACGGTATTTTTGTATTTCAATTATGTTCAAATATGTTTTATACCCAAATGTTGAAATTTCTTTGTAAAAAAATGCTCTTGATGAGTCTTCTAGTTGTTCTTGCCAATTTTGAATAAATATGTCTTTCACTCTTTGTTTGAATTCTAGTAAGAACAACTTTTCATCCCCAACACCCTGATTTAACCAGACTTCGTAAAAACCTAGACGTGAAAGTAAATTTTTGACATTTAATGCCCAATTTTTTGTGCCTTGTATATTTATAATATCATCAAGTTGACTTTTGTATATTAATTTTGTATATTTAGTATCTCTACTCGCACAAATCTTAAGCCAGTATTAATATCCCTTCCACTGAACAGCCAACCATTCAAATTAAGAAAATAATCATTAAATTAAAAAAAAAATTATGTACATGACGATTGTGTAGAAAATTTGGGGAAAAAATTATTCGAAAATAATTATTCCTAGTTGGTTAAGATGTCAAATATATCTGACCAAAAACCGACGTCTATCCGACGTCATTTTCCGACGTCTAAACGACGTCGCATTTTCGACGTCGGATTAACGTCGGATTTAGGTCGCCGACGTCGCGACCAAAATCCAACCTAAATCCAACGTCGTTTTGACGTCGGGTGTTTACTGGGTTTTATTCCTTAAAACCTGTAAAGTAATAATATAAAACATGAAAAGGGGTGAAAACAGTTACTGGCATGTATTATATAATGTTTACATATAAACGTACTTCGATAATTCTTCTTGAGGATCTTGGAATGCATTTTTCCCAAAAATGTTTTTAGTAGAAATCATGTTACCATTTTTTATAATAAATAATTTGTTACAACAAGACTGTTTGACATTTTTCCCCGGTTTATCAAATATGGAATTATATGTTTGATATGATGATCCAGGGACAAGAATCCTATGGGACGGAGTCATAGAAAAATCAAATTTCTTCATTTATTTAATATAGACTAGATCTACTTTTTTTCATTGCCAAGAAACATTTTTAACCGGTGTGGTGGGTAATTACGGTTCCAAATGGCACACAGCTCTTGACACTTCAGTTTGTTTGTTGATCCAGATGATTATCACTGGCTTCACTGTAAAGCTTTATAAGATGCCTTGATTTAATATACAAGGCACCAAATAATTCATAAACACTGTGCCAGGAAATTTCCTATCTGTAAAATCATTTCAGTTCATCCGCTAGTCCAGTTCTATTTCAGCTTCAACAATGACGCTGTTGAAAGAGGAAAACATTCTTAATAACGAAGCTAAATCAACAATTTCCAGAATGTAATTTCCACCAAAATATCCACGATTTTATTGTAGCATTTTCACTTTCGTTTTGTTTCTATTTGTTGTTGTTTTTGACGGGAGTGGTCTAAAATCCAAACCTTAATAACGTAGACTGTTACACACTGTGTATAAACATACAGATACTATCAATAGATAAATTTCGTGTAAGAGATTTCTAAAAAGATAAAAATGCTATCAAAAAATATTCGACGAATGATTAAAATTGCATATGCGACAAACGGATGCACGTTACACGATGCGCGTTAGACGATTAGACGCACGATGCACGGTAGACGATAGAC
>JAZAYU010000988.1:0-108551 GCA_038501625.1 Corbicula japonica
ACTGTTGATCGTTATGCATACCTCTCTGGTTGCACGATGGTGAGTCGGGTCCTAGAAGTTAATGAAGACTTATGGAGAACATAAAAGAACATAATAGCTCGATCTGTTTCTTCTATCCCTGTCATCTTGTTCTTGCTAACTTGACTCCAGTGCTCTGGTCTCGGTTAGGTCATTGAGTATCCGCCCTTTTGCTTTACAATGCTATAAGCTTCTTATGTTTTAAATGTGTGTGCTTTTGCATGCAACTTTTTTGAGTGAATGGGTGAGATTTTTTACAAGAATAATTATTCTATATTTTCAAATACGATGAGGCAGGATGTAAATATGTTAATTTCAGTGAATTTTATATTTGTGTTTTAATAACTCATTGAAGTACATATTGATAAAATGTTAAAAAATATGCTCATTCAGACAGTCTACTTTGCTTTGCTTTCCTGCTTGTAAGTGTAAAAATGTCTGTAATTATGTATGTAGCTATTCTTAACCATTTTCACATTGAATTCTCGTAGCGACTTAGTAATAAGTCTTAATACTACATCCGACAAATCGTCTAAAAGCGCAATATTTTCCTACCGCGCGTTTTTGAGGGTAATTTCAATATCCCAACCAGTGCAGGCATTTGTATTCTTTATATCTGAATAAGGTTATGTCTTCTGCACTTAATATGTGTTTGACATTATCTGTGATACTTAGCATTTTATAAAAAGTTTCAAGCTAGGTTTAAAATTAAAATGTGAGCTAATAATTTAAATATCACAGATTTTAAGGTTTCTAAGGACAATGAGTGCACCATAGAACCTGGTTAAAACTCCCAGTGACGAATTATTTATGGTACCTTATTTGAAATTAATTATTTTTAAACCCATGCTCTACTTTCCTTTCTACATTTCGGCTGCATAGGGAAGTTTTTTTTCTCAGTGTGGTTTGCATATTTCACTTTTTAGTCACAATACACTGACTTAAAAGCACTTATTAATAAATGAGTTTTAAGTAGGTTATCATCAAAGTGTCACCATTTTACGACATGTTTGAATTCGTTATTCAACTTTTAAATTAATAGAACATATGTTGCGTTTGCCGTTATGTCTCCAGCAGGCAAGTATTATTGTTCAACTTTTCTTTAACGCTACTTTTATAAACAGTTGTATGAACATAAAGTTAAATGCTTAAATGTCCACTTAGATAATAACAATAGTGCGTTTTATATACGAATAATAAACCAAATACAGCATGGCAGCATTGCAGAACGATCTATAATAAAAAATGACAAAAATAATTTGATGATATAATTCAAGAAGAATTATGCAATTTGAAAAGAAGTCAACGATATAATAAACTATGTCAACACTACCACTAAAATTGTTTCGGCCACTTAAAGTTTCAATTTCCAAGCCAATGTAGATTTGGCTATTGTTCAATCATCCCTAGAATATTATTCCTGCTTTTAAAATTTTACCTTTGGTGTTATCTATAATATGCAGGATTTATATTCTTATATTCCCTATCAAAACTCTATTCTGTTTAGTTCGGCCTGTTGTTTTCTCGTTTAAGGCAAACCCCAATATTTTATCTGGGGACCATACGCCGCTGAACATGGAATGGCATTAATCTAAAAATACCGCATTGAAGGTTTCATGTTCACAGCCATATGCAAGCCATCTTTTGGGATGGATCTTAATTGTACTGTTTACATGTTTAAATATTGAGTTGCGCTCAACCCGGGGCTAGGCGGCGAGGGCAGTAATATGCATTTCCATAACCGTCCATGAAATGTTTGCCCAACAACAACTGCCCATATATATGCTCAAGCAAACTGAGCCTGCTCGGTGGCTTTAAAAGTTCCCTTTTCATCTATTTTAATCAAATCGTCAAATTTGTGAGCATAATATAATTTCCCAAATATTCACATCTTTTGATTTCATAGTTTCATTATATTTCCTGATGTCCGTCATCATTAAAAGTTTTATTGAAATTCAGTGGTATTTTAAAAAGCTGATGAAACTAGTATTATAGCAATTGTTATCAAGTCAAGTTTCTTCCAAATAATAGTTGAATACTTGTACATCTATGACCCGACGTAATAAGATTATGTTTGAACTATGTTATGTCTTATATTTACAGGAAGCACACTTTTCTTCGCCCTGTGTCTTAATTTGGCGCACTGGACATGTAAGTAATATTTAATAAATAAGGGTTGAAATTATTTTTGAGCCAATGGCCATGCAGTATTTTTCAAATATATCGAACCTTAATTCTCATAATGTTGCGTGTCGGAAATGTGTTTATTATAGGACAATTTGCTCACGATTATTGTTCGAACGTTTAATGACGAACATGTATTGTTCGCTAACGATTTTTAAAGCGTCGAAGTAGGCATGACTTACAAAGAGAGAGGTGAAGGAAATCATTTAAATATTGATTTGAGCGTTGACTTTTTGGCTGATGATCAACTTCTTAAAACGTTTAACCCTTCACTCCAAAGATATGGGACCAGTGTAGATACAGATCAACCATAAAATCAATGCCATCTAATCTGGTGTTACACTGTTGTTGTTGTTTTTTTGGTCAGAAATAACTTAGTGAGTCTAAAAGCGGAGATTGTAGATCATGATCGGAATGCACGGATGTGTCGGCTGATCTGGATATTAACTGTTTGCCAAGAGATAAAAGATGTATTTATGGAGTAAAGGGTTAAATGGAACTTTCACTGACAAACCCTTGTTTCTCCACCCAACATACACCGTCACACAGGTTTCCCCTGAGACCCATTGTGTTTGCATAATTCGCTTTCTAAAATATTCTTTCGGTACATGTTTACAAGCCACAAAACTACTTGCAGTTCGACAGTTGAATTTGTGTATACCCATATATGGTAATTAAGACGGAGACTGTTTTGTCAGTTACAAAAATAAATTCAACCATTATATACGTTATAGTTTATTTAGAGGCTTGTATGAAAAATTAAACGCTCGCCTAGCTGCACTGGGCTTGACCGTTTAATTTTCATACAAGCCTCTAATTGAACAATAACCTATACATAACAAAGAACTTTTAACAAAAAAGTGATCAGCCATCTAAGTCTAGTTTGGCCGACAAACGCAAAGCAACGATTGCATTATTTATGCAAGTTTTGTATCGCCACAACTAATGTTATAATATCATTTGAAACTAAATTTACCGAACAGATTGTCTGGAATGTTACTCCTGTATGTCGGCAACAGATCAGCTATCGTGTAACCAAACTACAAGCTGCGGACAAAACGAGGTAAGTCACGCTATTGTTCTGTATTTTGTATTTATGACCACACGACTTGTCGCCGGCAGAATAGTACTTATCGCAACAGTATAAAAGGAAAACTGTTTAAATCTTATAATATTTTTATATTTCTAACATTGTTGTCATAAAACTTGATAATACTCAGTCAAATATTTGCAATTTACTTATATTTTTCAAAATTTCTGAAATTCACTCAGAGGAAATGCAAATTACTGTTTTATGTTTACAGTTACGTACGTCATTTGAAGGTCGTTGAGCACCGTCCATTGTCTATTTATAGTATTCTTTCTTATTAGCGGGTTTTAGCTATCTTTATATCGTCTGTCAGATTTGTATTTTGTTCAGTTTTGTTCTCCGATCAAACATTTTTTCTCGTTTAAGGCAAACCTATTAATCATATGGTGATCTTACGCCGGTGACCATATGGGGTTAATAAACTGAAAATACCGCAATAAATGTCTTATTTTCATCGAAATGTGCACACCCTTGTTTGAGAAGGATAGAAATCGTTACTGTTTATTTGTGTAAGTATCAATATGCGCTCAACCCGGGTCTAGGCGGCGTGGGCAATAAATTCATGCATTTGCATTACCGTTTCGAACTTCATTTAATCATTAAATGTATGGTCACAATTATAGCAATATAGAATAATTATTGTACATTGTATCCTGTACAGGTTTGCTTAACCGATAGACGGGATGCATCGTTTACATTCGGCTGTACATCTACTCAGGTATTTCTACATAGAACTGAATTATAGTAAAACCACCTGTTATTTAACATCTGTTTACCCTTTGAACTTTGATCTTAGCATTCTGTAATACACAGGTTTGCTTTACTGACAGACGAGATGCATCGTTTACATTCGGCTGTACACATAATCAGGTAATTCTATAGGGCATTATACAATATAATAAAGAATTATTTATGTAAGAATGAAATTATATTTTAATATTATATCGTATGCTCAACATGTATTTATACTTAGTTGCTTAAAGGAACGAATAAACGTTTATTTGTTATTGCCACGCAAATATTAAGCCTCAAAGTTCTGTAATTGTTAGTTCACTAAAAGCTAGCTAAAAATAACTTTTGTTATTTATATTTCTTAGAAATGTAGTATTGGAGCAGGGACTCTGATCGGCAGGGATCTGACAACCCGTCAGTTATCTAATTGTCATGAATGTTGCTCTACGGACCTCTGCAATTCAAACCTCTGTGTCCATTCCCAGCGTATGTATTCCATGTTGTAGATATAGCTAGAAGTTTTAAATTTTTTAAATAACGTATCTTTTGTTAGTAAAAATACGTTTTTTTTTAAGAAAAATGTTCAAATCTGATAATATTATTCGTAAATGTATTTTTATGGAGGCGACACATAAATCTTCTTCTTAAGAATTATTGATGTTTAGTTACGATGTGAATTTATTACATGTAACTCTGTGAGCCTTTGCATCTATCCTATTTACAAAAAATAAAATACCTGTTCAAACAGAGCAGGGAAACAGTTTAACAATTTTTATAATGGATGAACGATGGAACTACCCAGGAAACATTTGACGTCGAATAGACGTTGGATTCAATTTGACGTTAGACTTTGACGTCGTTTCAACGTTGGGTTTTTATTGAAAATGAGAGTTTTTAGGCGTCATTTCCCGACGTCGGATTAACGTCGGGTTCCGACCAAAATCCAACCACATTCCGACCATAGTCCGACCGAAATCCGACCAAAATCCAACCCCTTCCAAAATACCATCGAGGGGTTTTTGAGTTCATCTCTAAACCTCTCTTCTCATAGTAATGTGTTTTATGAGCTCTGTATGATTGAAATAGTCCAGTAGCGAGACTTTTGTGGACGAAACATGTTTGACGAAAACAACTCCACGTGTCTTATACATGTAGAATAGGCAGGAATCTCAACAATATTTAAGCAAAAAAATAGAATTTAACGACAAACTACTAATACGAAAAAAACCCACAACATCTTTCTTCTCTGTCTTTGTTTGGTGATTTTGTCTTTGTTTCTTTGTTCAAAATGGCGCGGATTGTTTGCATTTATATTCGATTGCACATGTTTCGATAATATCCCTTCCGTTGAACAGCAAACCATTCAAAATTTAGAAATAAATTTCTTTCGCATTTTTTACACTTAACTTATGCATATGTATAGAAAATTTGAAAAAAAAGTTATTCTAAAATATTTTTCCCCACTGTGACTTAAATTGTCGAATATCTGACCAAAACCGACGTCTATCCGACTTCTTTCCGACATCGAAACGACGTTGCATTTTCGACGACGGATAACCGTTGTATTGAGGTCGCCGACGTCGCGACCATAATCCAACCTAAATTCCCCGTCGATCTGACGTCGGGTGTTTACTGGGAGGGAAATCAACCGGACACGACAGTTATGAAATAGAGAGGCCTGTTCTTAGGCAGTAATTGGAATGCATATCACTGTTGACGCCGCCTATCCTCTGGTTGAGCGCAACTCAATATTTAAACAAGTAAACAGTACTTATTTCTATCCATCCCAAACGATGATGCGCATATGATGGTGAACATGGACCAATTTCAAATAAGGGTGCATCACGATGTGTTTAAATTTAAAATAAAAAGTGTTGTGATTTTCTGTGTTCGGAATTTATTTGTTCATTTCCGACGAAGTATAATATTCATTGTTTACAATTCAGATTGTTTGCTTGGATTCTCCCACTACCATTGTTTTAAAAGTTGCTTTTATTTATGTGAAGTCAACGTCATTTGACAAAGTTATATTTCCCCTTTTAATATTGGAACTGGAGATCATGAAAATCTCATTCTTTGGATAAATTACTGAAATTACACAAAATGTACGTATTGAACATATGAAATGAGTGCACTCGCATGTTTTAAACAAAACTATTAGGTATATTGACAAACCGTCATATTGCTGTGCTATATAATACTACATGATTGTCTTTTCTGTTATGCATATTTCACTTTTCTACAAATTTTAAGCTGACGTGAAAAAAACATTCTACCTATCAATATTTACAAACTTTATAAAAAAGGCGTTACTGTGACGGTAGCAGTCTTTGATATATAAAAGTTTAATATTTATTCAGTATTCAATCACACTCAAAAGTGGATATACAGCTAAGCCTGCGATTCGGTTCCGTGTAAAATCGGTTTTGATCGGCGTGACACGCACGCAAAACGCTTCACGGTACACGCTAAGCGGTTTACGTTTCACGATGCACGCTTTAGCGCTTCACGGTTCGAACCGTGTGACCAATCAAATCACAGAGCGGTTTAACCGTGAACCGTGTGACCAATCAAATCGCAGACGGATTGTAACGAGGTTGAGATAACAGTGTCGCTATTTATGCACAACACACGCACCTTGTACATCTAACCCTGTACGGTGAAATTTATAAAAATCAAAGGACTGAAGGTACTGATGGGTCGGCCATCAAAACACAATTGAAAAGCGATGGATCTTTGGCAAAGAGTTTGTGTTTGATTAAGTTGGACCAGAAAAAAACTTTCGCCTCAAGGACGGGGACCAATTTACTTTATGACATCTGAGACATAGATCTTCGACCCCAAAATAATTAAGGTCCAATTAACAAGTCAGGGCAAATACTGTTATCAAGTTTGAAGACGCAGTGACATGTAGAGCAAACCTGGTGGAAGGACAATATGTCTAAAGATATAATTAGAATATGATTGGACTTGTAGACGATAATATGAAATAAGACGATGCCTCTCTCGGAACTGACCAATAAAATTAAGTGAAGGATATCATACTACATAGGACATAATATTATGGTCAACAGTGAAACAAAGCTGGTCACAGTCCTCAGACACTACACTTATTTAAGGTATTACTCCTTTCGTCCTTGCATTTTGCATTTAGACAGACTTTTTAATTTTTCATTTTATCAATGAGAGTTCAATGACAAATGAAATATTACCTTAATGGCGTGAATACTTTTGTAAAGTTTGGAAGAATCATGTGAGCAGTTGTTTGCAAGCACAGTATCAATTGACAGCACCTTAAATTCTGAGTTAAGATATGGTGACACATATGACAGAACTAGATGGGTTTTCAGATGAACTCTTGTGTCGCCCTCTGGTACAATGTCGGAAATAATGCAAGTTCAAAAAGGGTCAAAACTTAACCAAATGTGACCTTGACCTTAAGAATTTGGCACCATCATGAGCGTGTTGTCATAAGTAATATAACTTGAAAGTTTAATGAAGAAATATTAGAGAATGGCAAATAGTCAACGTTGAGTTATATGTCAAAATCAAAGTACAAAAAGGGGCATAACTCCATCAAATGTGACCTTGACCTAAACAATTTGGCATTATCCTGAGCCTGTGGTCATAAGCATTATAATTTGAAAGTTTCATGAAGAAATATTAAGAAATGGCAAAGTTATAGCCAACGTTAAGTTTTCGTGACGGACGGACGCTCCCACAGAGGGGCATTTGTTGGGTATTTCTTTTGTTTAAAACTACCCAACAAGCGAAAAACTACCCATTAACAGACTAACGGAATGAATGGAAAGTTCTCACAGATGGGCATTTGTTGGGTATTTTGGTACCCAACAAGTGCCATCAGTGGGCCCGGATGGACCGAAGGACAAAGCGATCCCTATGAATCGCCATTTCTTCAAAAGGGCGACACAAAAAGTAGCTAAGCTTGTCATTGTCTTTGAATATTCAAACTTGAAATCAACAAACAGAATTGGGTCACATGATTTAAAATAATACTACAAGTGACACTATGTTTTTTTCAATAGTTTTATTTTTCAGCAAATAATGTTCAAACACACAATTACACTGATGCTTTTTTGTCAACTGATGCTCTTTCAATGTGGTGCACATTCTAAGGTTTTGTTATATTTTATTTAAATTGTCTCATTTTCGCACCCACTATTTGTATCGACATTTCTGATTTTTTGTATTCTTGTCCGTTACAAAAGCAGCATGTTCCATTGCAGGAATTAGTGGCAATATAAAGGCTGTATGCTCCCTCAGACAGTCCTAGACAGAATTGTCAAACTGGTCTCCTCACAGCATTCCATGTGAAGCTGTTATCCTGAAATATTAATTTCAACAAATTACCTATTTATATTGAAGTTTAAGCATAATTTTTGGTCTATGCTTTTTTAAATTTATTTGTCGAAATTAGAAACTGATAAATATTTGACAATAAATTAGTTTTGTCCAATAATATTAATTTTCTTGCCCTGGCAATACTACATTTATCCTGACTCTTGACATGGTAACCCTTGGGTTCTCATTTTTGTTCATTGGTTGTGGTGTATGTTTTGAAACTGACCATATTTTATGCATTTCTTATGATGAACCTTAACTCCTTGGAATTGCCTTAATCATATAGACATTTGACCCAGGAAATAACCTTTTGACTTTTGAAAATTAAAAAAAAATATTAAAAAATCATTCTGACCCTTGCGATTTTACCTGAAGTGTCTTTGTTTTCCTTAAATTAAGTTTAATTTTGGTAATTAATTGCCAGAATCCACCAAAAAGTTACACTAGGTGGGTGTTCACTTATGTCTCCCTGGGAGCTATGTCAGGTTAAAAATTCAAGAACAAGAGGGGGGGAAACCCCATCTAAACATAAAGAACTTGGAGTCATGATGAGTGTGTTGTCATGAGCAATATAATTTGAAAGTTTGATGTAGAAATATTAAGAAAAGGCAAAGTTATAGTCAACATTAAGTTTTTCTGTTAAAATAAAAGTATAGAAAGGGATTAACTCCATCAAATGTGACCTTGACCTGAAAATTTACATCAGCTCAAGCATGTTGTCACAAACAATATAATTCTGGTGTCAGATCTGGATTGATTGGAATCTACACTGTTTGCATATTGTAAGAAATAGCCTCATGAATCTTATTATGAACCATGTAGATCCTATTAAGACTGCACAGATATGCCTGCTGATCTGGATATACACTGGTCACTCATGTCATGTATTCATGGAAGAAAGGGTCAAAAACAACACAGTAACTTTTTTATAGGTTGATTAATTTTCTTGTGAACTGAGGTCTTACAAGTCTTCACATACATACAAACACAATTTTATGTTGTCTAGTTACAAGATACAAATACCAACATTTACAGATAGATTAAGTGTCTCTCTATCATACAGTCATGCAGCTCTAATACATGGAAATAAAAAAAATGCAAACCTTGTCTCCATTTTTTACAGTAACATTCATATTCTGCTCCCTAGTTTTCTACCAATTTTGCAAACGTTTCAAGTCCACAGCTTTTACTAGACTGATGGTACACATGGCTGAAAATAAATGTTGTATTTTAAATCATAACAAATAACCCAAGTCAATTTCAATGTACTTTTTGTTGCTTATGAAGATGTGCATAAATAGCTGTTGCAGTTCAACAGTTAACAGATTACACTGTTGTCACAATTTGTTTTTAAGGTGATTTTTTTTTATAAATATCACACAAAAGAGGTTTTTCTGATGTAAGCTTTGTGCCATCTTGAATTCCTATAGGCTCATGCACAATTTGTCCCATGTAACCTTTTCCTCCATGTATATGCCTTTGTGGCATGGGTGATCAGTGTAGATCTAGATCAGCCAACACATCCATACTGCCTGATGAGGATCTAAACTGTTAGCTTTTTTATTCAATATGTTATTTCTGACCACAATGTGACCAGTGCAGATCAAGATCAGATCTGCCATCTGATCTGTATCTCTACACTGGTTGCACAGGCATGAAAATGTGTATATATGTAGTAAAGGGTTAATTATTACAATAACACACTTGCATTTTGATACTCCATTTTACTCGAAGGATACACCTTTTAACACATGATCATCTATTGTAGATCTAGGTGCTGACACATCTGCTTCCAATTAAAAGAGCTTTAGTTTAAATGTATCTAATGAACAGAGTAGGTACCGATCAGACCACAAAAATGTCTGATGTGCAAGCTGATCTGGAGCTACATCTGTGCTATCTCTATCTGATCTGGATTTACACTGGTTGCCCATGTGGTGAAATGGCGTGTAAATGGAGTAAAGAGTCAAGTTATTAACCCAGAAAACAGAAACAGCATTGGATTTTTGAGACACATTCATATGAGATCTGATTACCCTACTTAATAAATGAATAAGCAACCACAAGAACACATCGTGTTTGTGCAAGGTGGCCCACAGATGAATATTATATAATGTAATTAATAAAGTGAATTCATGTTTGCCATGTTATTGGGCCAAGGGTAGTCATATATGCCTGAGGCAGAAGGCCGAGGGTATATATGACAGCCCGAGGCCCAAGAACATGGTCAATAGGAATATGGAATCTACTTGAGTGATAATTTTATTAATTAACAGAATGAAAACATCAAATTCATATGAAGACTAAAAGTTCTGGGCCAATACAGGGGTTCTGAGCAAATATTGTAATTGCTGGGCCATCATAAAATATTTAAGTATGAATGTGATATACAATGTAGTTTCTGCCAGGATTATGGCATGATCAGGTCAGGTGATGACATGCCTCGAGATTTCGCTACACTGCAGCCATGTAAAAAGGACAAAGTATGAAAAACCTGTACTGTATATTCATACAGGGCTCTCACTAGAGAGAGACTTGAAGGAAGTAGTCCCATCAAAAGTGACCAGACTTCTCTCTTCATTGAGCTTTGGGAGAAGTATTTTTGTATTTAATATTTAGGGAAAGAATGCCGTTGACTGCAAACTTCTCCATAATTTAGTAAATTATGACAAAACTTCTCCCTGATAGGTGAGAGCCCTGTTAATAGTCAACTAATAAAATAAAAACATACCATTAGCCTTCTTCCTCTGCTCTTCCAATTCCATGCTTTTTGAACCAGAGATGTCACATTTCTTTCATTTGATTATAACACTGAAATACATATTTAACAATTACTTTGATCTTTGCTCAAATTACATTCTTTATAATAAATGATTTTATTGTTTAAGTTAGTGATCATAAAACTATTTATTTACTCTCATTTTGTACTTTGCTATAATCACTTTCTTCAGATTGTTTTTATTCTGCATTGGAATTCATTCAGTCAGAGGTGTGTCTACAAAAAGTCACACACAATCTTTTGGACTGTGCAAAATGTTTTTCCTTGTTACAACAAGCATGCTCGACATTTAACTTGCTAGTTGGTTTGAAAAAGAGTGATGTCATTTGTTTTGTAGTTAATATGCCTGTTCCAACAGCCATTCAAGAATATTTCATAAAATTATATTGATTAACTGGATGAAGTTAGTATATCCATATTCTTGCATCACTGCCAGAGAAGTTATTATGTGTTTCCTTACATGCACAGTTTCTTTACTATCCATCATTGGAAAAAATCATGTGACTGCAAAAAGCCAAAAATGTGTTGAACTGGTCAATTGGGTTGTCACTAAAAATTTACAAAGGGGTTCCTTTCCAAATAACTACCCGTAATTTATTTTACATTGCTGATCAGAATTCAAGTCTGGGTAAAAATCATAGAATTAAATAGCCATAAATGTCTGAAGTAGTTTTGGTTTATTTTACTTTAAAACAATTTGTATTGGAAAGCTTATAAATACTTGTTACATCAAAATTATTAAGCTGAAACACTGGGTAAACCCAGGTTCATTTCAATACTGAGTATTGGTGTAACATCAAAAGGGAGGTAATATATTCATTTTCATAATTTGGCACATGTTTGTAGTGAAAAAAAATTTAAATATTTGGTTTTCATTTCATAATTTATTGTTACTTTGTTGTTAGGCAATTCTACTATTAATAAGACTTAATTTAACACTATGAAACTTAAGGTATCGCAAACATTGCAAATGGCAAAAATAGGCTAAAATTTCAAAAAATGAATTGTGGGGGAAATACTTATTGCCACCTGGATTTTAGTTATTAAATGTATTTAGCTATGGATGTAGTCCCAATTCGTCAAAATAATGTTAGAGTTTTCAAGAAATTCAAGGAAATCTTACTTCCTGGTTCAAAGTGAAAGTAGAAAGTGAAAGTAGGAAGTAAGTTTTCCTTGAATTTCTTCAAAACCCTAACATTATTTTGACAGATTGGCTCTAAACATTGTAGACCAGCATATACTTATTTCAGGTATTAGTTGCTTTGGTATATTGTCCATGAATTTCAGAGTTCTCATGCAAATGGTTTTTCTTTTGTTTTAGTATGTGCTTGGTAATTAGAACATGAATTAGACTAAATTGAGCTTGCAAACATTTACTACATCCAGATTCCAGAGCTAATTACAGGAACCTGAATTTCCATCTAAAAATATCCAGATCTGGAAAAATATTACATGGATTTGTACCCCACCCACTTACATGTTACAAGAATTTACCAGTTGCAATGTTGACACAGCGTTATGGTAGCTCAAGCATTACAAATAAACTAAAATATATTGTTTACAAAAATTACATCTCCTAAAACAGTCATTGTGGATTTAACTCAAACATTTTTATTTTACCTTCACTTTTGTTGTCCACTTAATTGCATGATGTCAAACAGTTCTATACAGCTTCAAATGGGGTATTATGTCAAACTTAGTTGATACGGGTCTGACCAGATCCAAAGATCATCTAAACCTGTTTATGAATAATTAAATAAACAAATTAATAAACATATAATAAATAAATACATGATTATTCTTTCTTCCAGGATGCTAAATTCACCCGAAATGCATTTAAGAGATACATGTACTATTAAATAAATTCATATAATTTGTGAAGTTCCTGTTCTGTATACTCAGTGAATCCCTGAGGTTCTACTCTTTTTCTTCTTTTGGTTTTCCCTGGGTTATTTTGAGAATATCTGTTCTGATTAAATGACCCGTGAGACATCGTTGAATGGAGTGCAAGACAAAATAGAAAGTACCGGGGTAGTAAAAACTTCTGATAGTGGATTTCACTGACCGTTCCAAGGAGGTGACCACTCGGGTTCTCATTTTTGTTCATTGTTAGTGGCGTCTGACAGTCTCTTTTGAAACTGATCATTTTATTTACAATGCTCTCTCCCTCTCTTCTCTTGACTGTGTGGTGAGGATGTTTTTTCTGAATGTGGCGATTCCCAATATGCATTTCAGAAGGTCTACATATAAGGTGCAATTATTCAGAAAACCCTGTGTCAACTATGCAGCCGGTTATGATTTGGGAATGGGTTATGATATGGGAAAATTTCATTCAAGTCAGATCTGGATAATATCTATCTGATGCCAATGAAAATTCAGGTTCTTTTGATCAAATGCATAAAATGCATTCATTAATATATCTGTTAAATCAATTCATGTATGATTTTTAACTTACTTTAAACACAATTTTCAACAGATCAAAATGTGTTAAAAATAAATCATTGTGAATCGGATGCTTTATGTTTGAAGAATTCAAATGGAAATAAAAATCTTACAGGATATTCGTTAATCGTAAAAAATCCGACTTCTTTCAATGCAATACATTGAAATGATTTTATTACTTACATCGCTTCAAGGTTCCACAATAAATAGCCACAATGATTAGGGCCCTAAATTTAAAAAAAAGTTTTGCCTTGTCCTACTCAGTGTTTTGAAACTCCTACTTTCGTTTTGGAGAGTGCATTAAATGACGTAACGGGACGTAACGTTCAATAAAACCTAAAGAGCCAAAATCTCGTTTACTGCGGTATAGTCTTTCGAATCTAAACATGGTAAACTTCAGTCAGTTGAAGACGGTGAGTATTCTGTAAGAAGAATATAAAAGTTCAGTTTTACAAAGATTTTGTAACGTGACCATTCGTAAACCACCAAATCCACCTCCATTTTCCATATATGAAAAATTCTATTTACAAAGAGAAATGCTATTGTCAATATACATTCAAATGTAACCTGGGTGTTATAAAACATTGCATCACGAAAATAACTCGATAAATACTCACTATTCAGTTGATTGCGATGGATTTTTCGCCTTAATCGAATGTTGTCGAATCCAATATGGCAATCCGCCATTAGGTATTCATGCGCGTTCATGTCTCAAAATCTTGTCTGACGTTCCACGAGTTAAATTTCTTCAAATATTGATTGATTCCATATGTTGAAATATAACTTTTATTATTTTGCACAGCATTACAAAATTGACCGCTCTGCAGCATTGACTTACTTTTTGAAACTAAGAACTATATTCTAGGGTAGCACGCAAGACTGTCGTAACAACATTGAAATAAAGAAAGAGGTACGACAGTCTTGCATGCAACCCTAAATTGTTAGGTTTGCAGTAATTCAAAACGATTGTCGAAAACCGGCTAAACTGGGTCGTGCCGACCCAACCAGATCACGAAAACAATGTATAACTATTTAAGCGGTTCATAGCCTAGGAATTTTATTGTCCCTTGAAATAATTCTGATGGAAAGAAATTACCGGTAATAAAGTATTTAATAAAGTATATTAAAGGGCTGCTTAAATATAAACCCTTGTGGTTCATACTCAAATAATTTAATTTTGCTTTTGAAATAGATCTGATGCGAAGAAATTAGATCTACCCGTAATAAACATTTACTTAATATTTTAAAGGGCTTAAAAATAGACCCTTGTCTTGGACCGTGTTGTGTGTTTTATATACTGTACAGTGGTGTACGCTGATCTGGGTTTTACTCATGCGCTCTACATGTAGAAAACGTGTGTAGAATATTTTGATGATCGGCGATAAATCAAAATTGATGGTGAGTCTATATGTTGTATTTTACAATTAAAACACAGTCAAAAACTTGAAAAACGGTATAAACTGATAAACGGTTGCTGTCATGCCGGATAATTGGAAGTTTTGATTCGTAACAGGGTTGTTATAACAAGGGGTTAAGAAAGTCGCCGATTGGTTAAAATATGATGTCGTCGTAGATCACGTGATCGGATCAATTTCCGGCGCCATTTGCAATTAGAGAAAAACACGACTGAAAAAACGTCTGATAATTTCATGATATTATTGCTTTTAAGATAATAATCGGGTACAATTTTTGGATTAAATACACAATGTAAGTATTGATTTTCATTTCGTTTTTTGATTGAAGTTAATTTCTGTTTGTATAATGTGTAATATGCAAATTTACCAAGTCTGTTGATAATTGTTGTTCCCAATAATATAGACACATTGGCCGATTTGGACAGACAATGGGTTGTTTTCCACAGCTTTCAGTAATTAGTAGCGATTGATAATGCAAAATTGTTTAGTGGAAATTGAAAAGAAAAGATGGGACAGTGCATCCAATGTAGAATTATATAGATACATTAGCTTTGGTCTTGACAATTTTAACAGAAACTTTCGCAAAAATAGGCAATTTTGGAAAAATGTCGGCCATTCCCAAATATTACTCGTTAAATTTGCTCGGTATTCACACGTTCAATTACCGACAGAGGTGCATAAAGTTAGGGTTTTTATTTAGTTCTTTGGTTGCATTGTGCAATAGTACATAAATTAAAGCAATTTTATTGTGTTAGTTTAGTTAAAACTGACTTCGAAATTCACAATTACATGGCTTGTCTTCACCATGAGTGAAATTTTATCATTCTGTTAGGAAGGTCTTCAGTTTTCATTTTCAAGTTTTAAAATGTATGAAAACGTTTCTTATAACCAGTGAAAGTTGAAAGATACCTATCTATGCCTTACTTAATATGTTTACATAATATTTGAACTGTAGATCAAAGGCCCCATTGACAAACCGTGAATATTAGAGAATGGCACGTTGTGCTAATTAGCATCATAATTAAAGACGCTCTTTTATTTTTACCGAGTTCAAATGAAGTCGGAAAAGAAAAAATGGCACGTGTTAAAACAAAACTATTAAAAGTTGTGCTAATTAGCATCATAATTAAAGTCGCTCTTTTATTTTTACCGAGTTCAAATGAAGTCGGAAAAGAAAGAATGGCACGTGTTAAAAACAAAACTATTAAAAGTTTTGCTAGTTAGCATCATAATTAAAGTCGCTCTTTCATTTATACCGAGCTCAAATGAAGTCGGAAAAAAGTGGCAAACAAATGACAAAAACTTGTCTATTTCAATCATTGAGCTCATTAAATATTCTTTATTTTTCAACGACACAAAAGTAGTAAATTGATAAATTATAATTCGCTTAAATAACCAAATAGCAAACAATAACAAAGCACAGTTCCGATCTCTGCAACAAAATTACAACTACTAATAATCGGAAACTTTTATATTACCATTTTTTATTTTTGGTTATAACAATTTAGAAATATAATAATAAATATTTTATGAGTATAATAAGGGTGTGCGTATTTAATTATAATGAAGAAAAATATCTTTTTAATACTCGGCGAAATATCAACACGTTTTGCGATTTTAAATCGTGTAAATAGGATGTCATTGTAGTTTTATTGAAATAAAAATTACACAAACGTGTAGATCAACTTTTCCCCTTTTCAGCGACATATAAACACTTAAAATCGGACGACTAATTAGTCCGTATGAACTAAAATACAGCGGATAGTATTAATTTGCGTTCAACATTCCATTGTACCTGGTCCGTCTTGGACCGTGATCTGTGTTTTACACACTGGAAGCTGATAACGATACGCGACGACAGCATTATCGATAAAATATGCGCGTTTACGCTATACTTTCTTAACCCCTTATTATATAGACCCTGTTTGATTATTGTAATTAGATGTCGCAATCGTGTGGTCAACTGGCCGGTTACACAGGCACCTGATTAGAGTTTTTTTTCTGGCCAGTATGTCAGATTTGGTCAATTTCATCTAATAAATGGGCTATTTGTATTATTAGATGGAACTACAATCACCCAGAACACAAAATATCCCTGTTTTCGAAAAAAAAACACAACAAATTGCTCGTTGTCCTAGATCTACTGTAAAGATAACAAGAAAAACAGATCACAAAAAAATCCATAATCCCAGTTGCACATCGATTTTGAATGAAGACAAAATTACCAATCAAATGTTGATTGGAGTTGATAGGTCCTTTTATTAATCTTTCCTATGAAACCAGTAAGAAAACATGAATTTGTCTATTAGTAGAGAATATCCAAGTTTATTATCAAATTTTATGCAAGTTTTCACTCTGAATCTTTTCTATTCCGATTACTGGTAAGCCAGGTTTATATAAAAAAAAAACCGAGTTGACTGCATTAGCCAGGTTCAAAAAATGTTAAAATTTGCATAAACTTGAATGTTAGCAAAACATCGGTATGTTTTTTTGTACATGCGGTGTGATTTAAATAAAAATCAGGTATATAGAATGTTGACAATCAAAATAAGTAACCTAATTTGCATCTATTTCTGGAATAGAGCAGATTCCGCGGACTAGAATGTGAAAACCTCAGTGTATTTTGATAATAAATTTGGATTTTCTCTGCTAATTATGGACTTATGTTTAGTTTCTTAAAGATAAGAAAGATGTTTCCAGTCACAGGTCTCTAAAAATTTTGGGTCGGTAGGTCATTTTGTGTTGTTGTTTTTTTTAAACCACCAATACATGCAAAAATGGCAACAGTTTAATTATTAATTTAATACAAATTAAGCTAATTGCCATCTGACGGATATAAGTAACAAGAATGTTCACCTAATATATGTGATAATGGCTATATCCCATAGAATAAATGGTTACATTTACCTGTTGATAACATGTCAATATAATCTGAGAAAATTAGTACCCTAAAAATAATTATACAATCACAGTATTCTATTAGAAATTGCTTGCAGTACAGCAAATTTGAATTGAAGTAATTTATTGAAAAGTTTCAAGTTCATGAACCTCTATGAAGCTCAATGCAGCTTTGTTACCAAGAATTTGCAATGTTTAAGCTCATGTTTGAACTTTTTTTGAGACATGGACTGACAAGTGCATTTACACTGTAAATAAAAAGTAACATAAATCAAAAGTAAGGCACTTTTTGGTTGGTGCTAAACACATGGGAATCCTTTGTTGATTTCAGGTATCGGGGTGGGAGGGGGTTGGGCACAATTTTTTCAGTGAAATAAATAAAAAAGAAATAGTTAATATTTCACAGTATGTGCAAAATTTAAGTACACATTTTAATAGTTAATTTTGCAGCAAATTTAGAGGTGAAGTATCTGTAAAATAATGTTCATTTGTTGGGTTTTTCTAATGCAAAATGGCAAAGTTAAACACAGTGTCAGGACTTACCTTAAAAATCTATTTATGATAAAACTGAAATCATCTTGAACATTTCTTATGTTTCTGTTTTGTTTTGTTTTTTTCAGAATATGTCACAGCTGAAAATGTCATTGAAACACCAACAGGGATTTTGATAAAGTTTAAAACAATAATGTATTTACCGGTATGTAAACAGTTTTATAGTGTTTTAGTCATGTATGCCTGATTGTTTCACTTTAATAGAGAATAATTACTTTCCTCCATATATAGGCATTTTTACAGATGTGTAGCCATTAGACTGTGTGAATGTACAGGCTGATCAGGATCTGCACTGGTCACATTTTGGTCAGAAATAACTGAACAAATAAAAAAGCAAACTTTGTAGATCCTGTTCAGGTGGTAAGGATGTGTCGGCTGATCTGGATCTACACTGTTTGCCCACGCAATAAAGGTAATAATACATGGAAGAAATGGTTAAAATAATCCTAAATATCCCATCTGATTTCTTTTCAATGATTTCTTTTATATAAATTCTCCAAACTGACCAAGTACACCTGACTTTGTAATTTGATACAGGCCATTAAAGCATCACTGGGCAAATGAATGATTCCTGGGGTCAAGCATGATATTATAATTTCATGGATAAGAAATCCTGGAGATTAGGGGAAGTTTAGACTTGTTTCTTGTACTGTAAATAATCTCCCCCCCCCCCCTAAAAAACAACAACAACAACAAATGGATTCTGAATGATATTGTCCTTTCCTGTGAGTAAACCCGCACCCAGAAGATAATATGCTGTACCATGATTAATTAAATTTACCACAAGACTCAGAAGTACATGTAGTGGTTTTCAATTTAAAGCTGTGTTACACTTGTTAGTTATTCAGATTTTCTTTTCAGCTTATTAATTTTAGTCATAAGGGTCTCATATTATTATTGGGGATTTAATGTGCTATTTAAATAAGTGTCCATGTGTTGTAAATAAAATTGGTCAGAATCTAAGACTTGGGGACTGAAAACAATAATCAATGTTGTAATTTCACTGAACATTTAAGTACAACATATAGATTAAATCATGAAATAGTGTCTGATTTAAGTTCTTTAAGTGCAATATTTTCATAACTAAACTCTTTTTGGACTTTATTCATTGTTTGGGATGATAATATACCTAGTTTAAACACTTCCATCCAATTATTTTTTACCAGTCACTGTTCTTTTTTCACATAGTGCTTATTACTTAAAGATACTTGTGTTTTATGACCATGTTACATAATCTAATCAGCAAGACACTGATCTTATCAGTAGGTCAGCAGGGGGTGTCATAAATATCCTTTTGAAGATAAGTAGTTCACTTTGTGAGAGATTAAAGATGTGCTAATTTAGGGTAGAAGTGTTGTTTTAAGAAACTGACTTGGGATTAATTATACTATTTCATGCTATCAGTGTAGTAAGAGACTATTAATTTATTTAATTTTTTGAACTGTAATAAGTGCAAGTTGTGTTTTTTTCAAGCCAGAGGAAAGTTGAAAACAAATTAAAAATTATATTATTTTCTAATGATTCAATTTAATTGTAAAAAAACTTCAAAAAGCAGATATCTAAAGATAAAACAGTATTTCAATAGAACAATTGATTTTTTGTAACATCCTTGTAAAAAAAAAGCATCATTATGGCATTATTAAATGTTACTAAAAGAGTAAAAGTAATTCTTGTGACTTCTGCATCATAGATAAATAAGTGCTTAAAACATAATAAAATGCTTCACATTCATGACCTTATGCATAATTATTTAATTTTAAAAATAAACCAATAATAGGAAATAAATGTATATGATTTAACCCATTCCTTTACACATTTTTATGCATGAACCACCTTTATAGATCTATTTCAGCCGGCACATCTATGCAATCTGATCAGGATCTGCACTGGTCGCATTTTGATAAAGATGTGTTTATGGAGGAAAGGGTTAAACAGAATGACAGAACAGTGAAAGTAAAAAATCACATGCTTAATGGCTTAAAATGTAAATGACTGGTACATGTTTAATTTTTAATTAAATACTTATGTTCGTATGGCATTTTCATCCCCAAAAGTGGCACTTAGGTCTGGCACCGTTTAAGTGGACCCCACTTATTATTACATAATAAAAGTTTCAAGAGTTAAGAAAATTTATAGATTTAGTCTTAATAATATGTTCTGTATGTTATTGGTAAAAATTTAAGTTTATCGTACTTCTTTGTTTGACAGTATTATTGTTCAGTGTATTTGGTTCATTTTTGACAGACTAAGTAAATTATCTGTGGAACTTATTGCAATTAATAAACAAAGAAATTTCCTTTTGTCACTTTTACGGTTTTATCAGCTTGGCTGCATAATGACAGGTATTTGATTAACTAAGTGTCAAGCCACAGACTGATGAGGGTTTTGGGGGTTTTATATTTGCATATTTGTTACATAGAATTTTATTGCTTATTTAAGAAAACCTTTATTTTTATATAGAATAATTTTGTAGAATTTAGTCAGTCTTAATAGAACATAAGTAGGAAAAACAACTTGGAAATTTGTAACTTCATTTTAAGTCTTAAGAATAACTTTTGAAATATTACTTGAACAATTATATTGGGATATATAGAATTTTGGAATAAAGTAAATTTATGGAACGTACTGCTGTTACCCTCTGCTAAGTAAATGTATTTCAGCTTCAGCATGTATGGATGACGAAACCGTGGACTGTGCAAAGATGAATACATTATTTAGAATATGTACAGACATCCACCAAGCCAAGTTCGTGTGTGCAAAGTTCTGTAACCTCTGTTCTTTGGGTAACGTCGCATTGCAATATTTCTTGTTTGTTGAATACGTAGTGATGTTTCCACCTAAAAATATGTTGATCATAGAAGATAACAATGTTTAATGAATTTCGTTACAAATATTGCATTACACAGAAGCAAGTGTTAAATACATTCAACACGATTTTATATAAACTAAAATATATGTATAGATATAAGTTTTGTAAGACATTCATATTTAAGTTTGTACGCTGAGAATTCTTTTATAATATAAATCATCCTAAATCAGTTCGGATGGACACATATCTAAAGACAAGATAATTATAATATTTAAAACAACAGGGCCATGATGGTCCTATATCGCTCACCTGGGTACAAAAGTACTCTCAGCTTTACCCCAGGGCCTACATTTAAATAATCCTGGTAAAGGGTCTCTTCACAATACTCAACACGAACAATCTAAGGTCGAGTCACATTAGTTTCAGAGAAAAATGATTATTTATGTTTTCCTATATAAATCAATGTGAACTAAGAGAACCCTAGGGCGTGGCCAATTTTTGCCCAGGGGACATAATTTGAACAAACTTGGTAGATATCCACTAGACAATGCTACATACCAAATATCTAAGCTTAAGGCATTGAGGTATCCATTAAGAAGATTTTTAAAATTTGTTTTTTTACATATTAAGGGCACACCCGAGGGGGGGGGGGGGCAAATATTGACCCTAGGGCCAACATTTAAACAATGTTGGTAAAGGGTCTCTTCACAAAACTCAACACGATATATCTAAGGTCTAGTCCTATTAGTTTCGGAGAAAAATGATTTTTCATGTTTTCCCATATAATTCAATGTAAAATAAGAGAACCCTGGGGCGTCGCCAATTACGGCCCAGGGGACATAATTTGAACAAAATTTGTAGACATCCATCAAACAATGCTACATACCAAATATGTAAGCTTAAGGCATTGATGTTTCCAGTAGGAAGATTTTTAAAGTTTTCCTTTTTTACATATTAAGGGCCCCCAGGACGGGACAAATTTTGACCCCAGGGCAAACATTTAAACAATGTTGGTAACGGGTCTCTTCACAATACTCAACACCAAATATCTAAGGTCTAGTCCTATTAGTTTCGGAGAAAAATGATTGTTCATGTTTTACAATATAAGTCAATGTAAACAAAGAGAGCCTTGGGGCGTCGTCAATAACGGCCCAGGGGACATAATTTGAACAGACTATGTAGACATCCACTAGACAATTTAACATACCAAATATCTAAGCTTTAGGCATTGAGGTTTCAAGTAGAAAGATTTTTAAAAATTGCTTTTTTTCATATATTAAGAGCCCCTGGGCCAACTTTTAAATAGAGTTGATGAAGGGTCTCTACACAATACTCAGCACCAAATATCTAAGATCTAGTCCTATTAGTTTTGGAGAAAAATGTTTTATATGTTTTTCATATATAACTATATGTAAACCAAGGGAACCCTAGGGCGTGGCAGATTTTGGCCCAGGGGACATTTTGAACAATTTAGTAGACATCCATAAGACAATGCTACTTACAAAATATCTAAGCTGTACGCATTGTGGTTTGTGAGAAGAAGCTTTTTAAAGATTTCCTTTGTAAGTCTATGTAAAATGAAGTTACCGCTGGGGCGGGGCCAATTTTGACCCCAGGGAAATAATTTGAACAATCTTAGAGTTCCATTAGAGAGTTCTAAATACCAAATATGTAAGCTCTAGGCCTTGTGGTTTTAGACAAGAGGATTTTTAAAGTTTTTCCTATATAAGTCTATATAAAATGAAGTGACACCTGGGGCGGGGCCAACTTTGACCCAAGGGAAATAGTTTGAACAATATTTGTAGAGTTTCACTAGAGAGTGTTAAATGCCAAATATCTAAGCTCTAGGCCTTGTGGTTTCAGACAAGAAGATTTTTTCAGTTTTTCCTATATAAGTCTATGTAAAATGAAGTGACCCCTGGGGCGGTGCCAATTTTGACCCCAGGGAAATAATTTGAACAATCTTTGTAGAGCTCCACTAGAGGATGCTAAATGCCAAATATCTAAGCTCTAGGCCTTGTGGTTTCAGACAAGAAGATTTTAAAGTTTTTCCTATATGAGTCTGTATAAAATGAAGTGACCCCTTGGGCGGGGCCAATTTTGACCCCAGGGAAATAATTTGAACAATATTTGTAGAGTTTCACTAGAGAGTGTTAAATGCCAAATATCTAAGCTCTAGGCCTTGTGGTTTCAGACAAGAAGATTTTTTCAGTTTTTCCTATATAAGTCTATGTAAAATGATGTGACCCCTGGGGCGGTGCCAATTTTGACCCCAAAGAAATAATTTGAACAATCTTTTAGAGTTCAACTAGAAGGTGCTAAATGCCAAATATTAAAGATCTAGGCCTTGAGGTTTCAGACAAGAAGATGTTTAAAGTTTTTCCTTTCGGTTGCCATGGCAACCAGAGTTCTGCATGGAATTGTTTTTTTTTTAAACAACGTTGGAAGAGCTTCATGCAAGGAACATCCATGGCAAGTTTCATCAACTTTGGCCCAGGGGTTTAAGAGGAGATGTTGTTTAAAGCAAAAATTGATGACACACGACGCACGAAGGACACAGGGCGATCCTAAAAGCTCACCATGAGCACAAGTGCTCAGGTGAGCTTATAAAAACAACATTTAAGTCATATTAAAACTTCATTGAAAAAGCATTTTAGTTTCATGTATTTAAAAAACAATTATTTCAATTCAGTTGACGGACAATGGTCACTATGGTCCACATGGTCATTGTGTTCTGTGACCTGTGAAAATGGACAGCAATCCCGGCAAAGAAGTTGCACAAATCCTGCTCCAGCTAACGGAGGACTGGACTGTAATGGGACTTCGTTGGACACAAAACCGTGTTCACTGGAAGCTTGTCCCGGTAACTAAAAAAAACCACAACAAACACTAATGATTGTGTTTCAAGACAATTTTTACCTATTATCTGCTTGTTATTTTCGGATAATCAGGGATAATCACTGACTGGAATGAGCAATATATGCCATTGTCGTGTGTAAATGCTTTGTTTCGCCAATAATGCGTCAAAAAAAGGCAATACTTCCTGCAAACAAGATAATGTTAAGTATGTTAACTTGCAATTAGTTAACCTCGTAAAACAGAACTACCGATTGTTACGAAGAAATAATACTAAATATTGCACATGTGTCGTTTTCGTACTGTATGCCTTATTGCATAAATAAAAGTAATCATTTGTATCTTACTTGCGAGCATTGTGTATCAATTATTGAGAGGAAAGTTTGGTGATTTGATGAAATCTGTATCATTTCTGTTAGCAGTATTATTTGATTTCATCTGTTTTGTAGGTACACAATCGTAAAGAAGTAATTTTTTAAGGATCATGTAGAGATAACTGTTATAGCTTATGTATTGCAACCGATTCAGCGGACCTTATATATGACCTGTATTGCAGTAGGACCATTACGCCATTAATTGTGGGTTTAAAAAAGGCATTTTTCTGCATTTACAAATGCGTATCTTTCTGTATGTGCAAAACACCATAACATATTTTTTCAATCAAGTTTAAAAAGCTACATGTATATATAAGCTCTTTATGACTTCGTCTGTTTATATCTTAAGTGTTTAGTTTTTCGTTTTTATGGTGGCTGATTTATGCCATTTCGTTTTTTCGTTATTTCGCCGCGAATTAACGCCAAGCGAAAAGACGAAATAACGAAAAAACGCCACGCGAAAAGACGAAATAACGAAAAAACGCCACGCGAAAAGACGAAATAACGAAAGAACGCCACGCGAAATAACGAAAAAACGCTATTTTTGCGCGAAATAACGAAAAGTCGCCGTGCAATAAAACGCCAATCTAACTGTACAAAATAGCGTTCTTTCTAGCTTCGCATGGCGTTTTTTCGTTATTTCGCTTGGCGTCTTTTCGTTATTTCGCTTGGCGTCTTTTCGCTCGGCGTTATTTCGTTATTTCGCCTGGCGTTTTATCGTTGTTTCGCGTGGCGTTTTTTAGTTATTTCGTCTTTTCGCGTTGCGTTTTTTCGTTATTTCGATTTTTCGCGTGGCGTCTTTTCGTTATATTGCTTGGCGTTTTTTCGTTATTTCGTCTTTTCGCGTGGCGATTTTTCGTTATTTCGTCTTTTCGCGTGGCGTATTTTCGTTATTTCGCGTGGCGTTTTTTCGTTATTTCGCATTTTCGCGTGGCGGATTTTCGTTATTTCGTCTTTTCGCGTGGCGTCTTTTCGTTATTTTGCTTGGCGTTTTTTCGTTATTTCGTATTTTCGCGTGGCGTTTTTTTGTTTTTTCGTATTTTCGCGTGGCGTTTTTTCGTTATTTCGTCTTTTCGCGTGGCGCCTTTTCGTTATTTCGCTTGGCGTTATTTCGTTATTTCGTATTTTCGAGTGGCGTTTTTTCGTTGTTTCGTCTTTTCGCGTGACGTCTTTTCGTTATTTCGCTTGGCGTTTTTTCGTTATTTCGTATTTTCGCGTGGCGTCTTTTCGTTATTTCGCTTGGCGTCTTTTCGCTCGGCGTTTGTTCGTTATTTCGTTATTTCGCGCGGCGTTATTTCGCTTGGCGTCTTTTCGTTATTTCGCTTGGCGTCTCTTCGCTCGGAATGCATATTTCTGGCAATGACTCAAAGTGCACTGCACATGAACCGTAACTCTACCTTCTTCCGTTTTTGAATTAATTTTCTTTGATTTTATAGAGCATTTCTTGTTAGGAGCGTAACAATGTCACAATATGTTCAAATGACTCCAAACTTGGTATGCATGTTTCATAAAAGCAGTGTTAGGTATGCTTTGCGACAATATCGCTCATATGTTGTCCCATTAATGTCGTTAAATTATTTCCCTTTGATTGACTTTATAGAGCATTTCTCGTCATTCTTTTAAATTATTCCATTGATTGATTTTAGTGCCTTTCTTGCCAAGGACTTAACTTGTTGTGCATGTTTCTTGCAATCAGACAATTAAAAGGTTATTTTATATGTAAAGTTTGTGCAAATACATTGCTAATAACTGTAGATCAATAAACAAACATTTCGTTAGGCGACACATCTAACTCGCGGAGCTCTAGTTTATTTTATTTGTTAATCAACTCAAACCAACAAATGTTTTTGTTGTTGGGATTGGGTAGGAATTCAGGCACCTATCCATCACACCCCACCTGTATTTCTTTTTTTGACTTTTTTTTTTCTCAAAACTCGCACCAATCAAAACTTTTTGGTGGTGGTGGTTGGGAAAAATCATTGGTACTGCCTTTGCCCTTCCATTTCTATCCCCCGCCGGATGGGGTATAGACATGGACTTCTTTGGTCCGTTTGTCTGTCCTTCCCTCCTTCCGTCCGTGAATAGTTGTTTAACCCATATGCCCAGCTTTACTGTTGCTACACTTTGCGCATGTCAACCGGAAGGCGAAAAGACGAAACAAAAAGCCAAGCGAAATAACGCCACGCGAAATAACGAAAAAACGCCAAGCGAAATAACGAAAAGACGCCACGCGAAAAGACGAAATAACGAAAAAACGCCACGCGAAGATACGAAAAAACGCCAAGCGAAATCACGAAAAAACGCCACGCGAAAAGACGAAATAACGAAAAAAAAAAGCCACGCGAAAATACGAAATAACGAAAAAACGCCAAGCAAAATAATGAAAAGACGCCACGCGAAAAGACGAAATAACGAAAAAACGCCACACGAAAATACGAAATAACGAAAAAACGCCAGGCGAAATAACGAAATAACGCCGAGCGAAAAGACGCCGAGCGAAATTTCGAAAAAACGCCAAGCGAAATAACGAAAAAACGCCAGGCGAAACTAGAAAAAACGCTATTTTGTGCAGTTATATTGGCGTTTTTTTCGCACGGCGACTTTTCGTTATTTGGCGCATAAATAGCGTTTTTTCATTATTTCGCGTGGCGTTCTTTCGTTATTTCGTCTTTTCGCGTGGCGTTTTTTCGTTATTTCGTCTTTTCGCGTGGCGTTTTTTCGTTATTTCGTCTTTTCGCTTGGCGTTATTTCGCGGCGAAATAACGAAAAAACGAAATGGCATAAATCAGCCACTATACTTTTTAGGTGATTGATCTCGATATGTCTTACGAAAAACATGGGGTTGATAAAACATTTCATGGAACAGTGCTGGAAAGTACTCCAGTGAAAGGCATTTTCTGCATTTACAAATGCGTATTTTTCTGTATGTGCAAAACACCGGTTTGAATATAAGGGCCTACAAATTGTTAAATCCAAGCCCTAGACTAGTTAAATTCAATTAGATAACTTATAATCATTATGTTGACTCACAATAATTGATACAGAAAAAATTCAATAAGGCATACAAAGTTGATATAAAATCTCGCAGTAATGCATACAGTAAGGTGACAATAAGGCATACAGTCATTGTGCAACACCTTGTCCAGACTTTATGCAAGTTTGGCTTTTGTGTATTCCATTTCATTGGTATGCATATGTTCGTTTCAAACCAATGTGTTAAACAATAATTTGATAATAATAACTATACAGTTTTCAACGTACTACTTGGGGAAAAAGAATGGTTTGCATGGGCAATGATGTGTTCTGCTTGTTCTGGGCCCGTGATTTCGCAAGATTTTAAGAAAAGCACACTAAAACAGATGAAAACAGACTGCGATAAACAAACAATATTTTCTTAAGTGGTAATATATATATATATATCACTTACCGTTCTCACGATTTAAACCATCAAATACACAATTATTAACTGTCATGTGTGTTCATGAACAGTACCGCAATGGCCATCAGCTCGTAACATCCGCGTGGGATATAGTTGGTTTACCCAGAATGAACAATCGCGTTTGAATAGAATTACTCAAAAAACAAAATCAAATAAATCGCCGACAAGAGACACGTTGTACTTAAAACATTTAGGTTCTAATTTTTATGATTGCGAATTATTTGTGTAACTGGTGTATCTACGGCATCAAACAAAAGCGTCAATTAGGCGCCATTTATCGGATATTTGTACCCCTAACTGTCAACTTGTTTATTGGATACCAGGTGCGAGGTGTTTACAATCAACTGTCAGTCGGCGATTTTTAAAATTTAATATAGACGACTGTCATAAAATTGTGTTGATTTTTTATATTTTGTATCGAGTACCCGAATACTTAATGAACTACTCGGGTACTCGAACATTAATCGAGTACCCGAGTACTCGGGCACTCGTGCCCATTCCTACTTAATAGTGATCGAAAGACAAATATATGCGTTTCAAATTAGTGAGAATGGTGTCAGTATAAACAATAATTACTGGTGGTATAAAACTGAAATCATTCTGACTCGATAAATTCGTGTTTTAAATCTCGACGAAAAGTTCAGTTCATAAAAATGGTTTTTGTATAAAAGTATCATTCACGTGTGTTGGGTAAAGATCGCGCGATCCAGCCCGAGTGAAATATGCACAAGGGCGGTAACGAGGCTCTGCCGAGTTACCGCCTAAGTGCATATTTTACGAGGGCTTGATCACGCGATCTTAACCCAACATATGTGAATGATACTTTTTCTTGCATACCGTATTTATTTTGCGCAGTTTGGGGTATTTTTCTGTAAATTTTTCTTTGTACTACTTTTTATAGTAGCGGAGTGATATACGAGACATTCCATCCTACACGGGTGAAAACACCGGATGACCTGATCTGGTATGCAAGAATATAAGTATCATTCACGTGTGTTGGGTAAAGATCGCGTGATTAAGCCCGAGTAAAATATGCTGAGTGATATATAACAAGGGCGGTAACGAGGCTCTGCCGAATTACCGCCTAAGTGCATATTTCACGAGGGCTGGATCGCGCGATCTTAACCCAACATAAGTAAATGATACTTTTTCTTGCATACCGTATTTATTTTGCGCAGTTTGGGGTATTTTGCTGTAAATTTTTCTTTGCACTACTTTTGTTATAGTAGCGGAGTGATATACGAGACAATCCATCGTTCATTCATAAATGCGTAAGACGTCGTGACGTCATATAAGGCGCGTGACTCATTCTACATTGGGGGTGTAGATTCAAAATTTCCTACACAGGTGAAAACACCGGATGAACTGATCTGGTATGCAAGAAACAAGATTTTTATTATTTTACGGAACGCAATAACATTAATGATCGTTTCAGATATAATCGGATTTCTTATCACTCAAACGAGCATATTATGAAAAGCCACACTTAGAAACACAGCCAAAATGTAAATTATCCGAGTATTTTGATCATTATGCTTACCTCTTTGGTTGGACGACGGTGGCAGGGTTTATGAAGGTTAATGGGGAAATCTTTTCTTAAAAGAACCTAGAAGCTCGATTTGTTTCTTTTATGCCTGTCATCGTGTTCTTGCTGATTTTACTCCAGGTGCTCTGGTCTCGGAAAGGTCATTGAGTACTCGCTTTTTGGCTTTGCAATGCTATAAGCTTCTTATGTTTTATATGTTTGTGTGTTTTTGCCGATTGTTTTGTGATACGAGAACCGGATGGGGCAAGTGTGAGTTTGAAGCACCCTAGAACCTGGTTTAATTTGTTTTGCCACTGACCGTTCCAAGGCGGTATCCCCAAAGCTTCTCTTTTTCGTAAGTTCTTTGTGGCGCCTATTTGAATTGACATAGTTTTAACAAACATGCTCTCTCTCTCTCTCTCTCTCTCTCTTCCTCTCTTCTCTTTTGCTGCGTGTGGAGGCTGTGATTTGTGAGTGTGGCGATTAATGATATGCATATTATTACTTTTTTAAAAACTATTTTTATGGCAGTGAATTGTATAAAGACAAATGCTTTTGATTATAACGTGTATATAAGGTCGATTTTGTAAGAGTCTTCGCAAATGTCGATTATTTAATATCTTAGCAAATATCTTTGTCTTTGTGTTTGTACGCCATTACTTGTCTTGTCTTTGGCAGTACACGGAGGATGGGCCACGTGGTCTGATTGGGGGATCTGTTCGGTCTCCTGTGATGTTGGTATGCAGCGTCGTAAACGTACCTGTAGTAATCCTTATCCGGCTAGGAACGGCAATCACTGTTTTGGAGACCCGTCGGAAGACAGGATATGTATGCCCGGAGCATGTGCAAGTAAATGAACTTGACCTTGGTCGTGACATCTATTTTAAACAATGCACACTTTATCATTCTTGTTGAAATAACATTTATAATATAATATAATGTATTTTACCATTCAATTACAAATGTTCAACGCATATCAAGAGTTGCCACACTCAGAAAACAAAGCCTCGCAACGCAATCAAAAAGGAGACAGGAAAACAGAGCATGTGTATAAACACATATTCAAAGTGTATAAACACATATTCAAAAGAAGATCCATTTCAAATAAGACACCAACACAATTTAAAACAAGAGCATTTGGGTTACCGCTTTGAACATTGGCATGCAATTACATGTACCATTTATGAGCAGATTTGGATGGAAACCGAGCTTGATGTTGTGACATCCTGTTTCAAGAACTTAATGTCCTTGCAGACTAACATAATTTTTGCGCCTCTTCTAATATATAAATTACAAATGGTAGTTAGTTATTTAACTGATTAACATTTCAAACAAGAGTTTAATAGAAATACTAATGGTGGATTCATTTACAGATGGGAGCTGGTCAGTATGGGGATCATGGACTATATGCAGCGACAGTTGTGGAGGGGGTGTCAAAACACGAGAACGTTCGTGCACAGATCCGCCCCCTTCTTTGATTGGAAAACCTTGCATCGGCAACTCAGTACAGAGCGCTACGTGCAATTATTGCAATAGGAATTCGTGCATTTATGGTAAATGAATATTGTATTCTTATTGTTTATATATACATGTAGATTTGTAACGGTTTGTATGCGATTTCATTAGGCATTTTAAATTATATTAATAGTCAAGGAATTTGTTATCAAAATGTCCAATAAAAATCCACTTACTTGCTGGACAATAGCGCATATTTTATGTTTTATTTTTAATTGCCAAATATATCATTTAAAGCCTAAATTTGCATTTCTTTTGTTACTGCAAAACTATAAAATTCTAATAATATGTTGGTAAAACAGATGTGAAAATCATTTCGTTGCAAGACTACGTCCTTGGTAGAAACATCCACCGGTAGTTTACGAGAAACATTTAAAATAAAAGAAATGAAGAGTTGGACTTGGAATTAAACAGAAATCGAGGCAAAATGGCGCTTTAAAGTAGAATTAAACATGAATTATATATTTTTCTTATCTGCGAGGAGTGCGTATTTCAATGGGTACCTGCTCACTTTTCCATACAATATACCGCGATTCGGTGCACGTACGCTAACTATTCACTACTTTTTGGCACGCATTCTATTTTAAATGTATGTCAAATACGCAAACACACAGCAGTGGTTTCAAAAATTGTAATCCAACATTTGACGCTGGCACCGACATTAACAAAGAAAACCGTATCACAACTCGCACACAAACTTTATTGCTGAAAGACAGAATTTATTGATTAAAACAATAATCAAAAGCCAGCAATTATAGTGATAAAATTATTCTTATCCACAGAAGGAAATTGGAACAACATGGAACAACTTACAATTTTGCTCATCGTTCCATTTTCTAAACATTTTATGGCTATCCACAATCTTATTTTTATCTTTAAAAGCATAGAGCAATAAATTAATTCAACCTAATTCAATAAAAATGTCTCTAGAGCGAATTTTGTTGTTGCTGTTGTTAACAACGCGATTTTTTAATTTGATACATAGCACGTAGTTTTCAGCTTCTGGAAACGTCATAAAGACAGAATTTTACACACAACCTATACATTAATTCAAAAATGTTTTCATTTAGATTCTTCCTCTTTCATCTTTTTGAAATTCAGTATAGTAAAAGAATGCAGCGAATACACTAAATGCATCTTAATGATGAATTGCTTACACTTATATTTGCTCATGTCTTTTTACAGCAAACTGTAAAGAAATATTGGACACAGGTGATACAACTACTGGCTTCAAGACTATCTTCCCGGATGGTAAATATGTAGGAACAATCATTATATTGTGATCCACAGTATAATCTTTAATAAATGAACAATAACCTAATCAATGTTCAACGTATCTGAAATCTACACCAATGATAATATTTCGTGGCGCAAAGTACTCCATGACATAAATATAAACGACAGCAAACATTTTACAAGGTTTTCAAGAAATAGATAGATAGTCTTTTCGTAATAAGTCATAAGGGCCCATGAACACATATACAAAGAACAGAAACAATAAAACATATGGCATGGTAAGCAATTAAAGACAATCATGTTTTACAAATCTTCAAACTAAAACAATCATGTATTTGGAAAAGTTATAGAAAACAATAAGTACATCCATGCAAAGTTTTGGGAGAGACAGATAAGTTTTATTTATTTTACAATCATATAACATTTCAGTGGTATCAAAAATACTCAAAATATTTTGTCCTATTTCAAATGCTTTAAATATGTAAGTTGAAAGTTTTGTAATTTCTGTCTTATTTGTCGCGTTTATCAGTTCTACAAATTTTATAAAGTTTGGCCGAATCCAATAATATGGTTTAATATGGTTTCCCTAAATCCGCGTATATAGGACATTCGATGACAAAATGAAACTCATCTTCAGGTTTACTACAAAAATGACATTTTCTTGATCTATGAGATTTGGTCCAACGCCCTGTTTCAATTTCGAGTCTTTGAGAAGATAATCTCAATTGCGTTACTAAGAAATCTCAGAATGCCAGAAGTTAATATGTAGATATGTAGATTTATTTAAATTTTATCTTAATTAAATGATGTTGTATTTAAATCAATTTTAATCAAATAATTCATTAAGTCCAAATATTTAAGTCAAAGCGACATTTAAATCAAACTTCATTATAATTCATAGACATGCATTGGAAGTTGAAACGTATTATGACATTGGTTTAAGACAGAGAATACAACAAATACAACACGAACAGTGAGCTCATGTCCTAATATCACAAAACTAAGATTGAAAACCAGTCTCAAATCTCAAGCATCTGATTACTGAAATGGTGATTCGTCGTCATTACACCGAAACAGATGCTTGAGATTTAGGACTGATCTCCATATTTAGTTTTATGGACACAGTAAGACAGTTTTAATGTATACCATGTTATCCAAATTTAAAGGTATGTTTGATTTCAAGGATTTCACTCGATCAGTGCCCTGTGTGTTAATGACGTTGACGGTGGTGGGTGGACGGTTATCCAACAGCGGGAGTCAGCCTCGGATTTCTACAAGGGTTGGACAGAATACAAACATGGATTCGGAGATAATACAAATTTCTGGATTGGTTTGGACAATATACATCTTCTAACCTCTCAAGGTAAACCCATGTTTCGTTAAATATGCGACATTTCAAACTTCATCTTATATAATACAGATTTTATTTGGATAAAATGTAATCCAATATGCTTCGGGTAACAAGTAAAATGTGCATATCATAAATCGCCACACTCACATAACACAGCCTCCCCACGACGCAGCAAAAAAAAAGAAAAGAGGAAAATAGAGCATGTTGTTAAAAGTATGTAAATTTAAATAAGACGCCACAAATAAATAACGAAAAAGAGAACAAAGGTAGGCTTTCAAACCGAATATGTGTTCAATGTAACAGTCGAAGATTGCCCGCTTATCATACATATTCGTTGGAATAAGATGGGGCATGTGAACTGGTTATAATAATGCATTGATTTTAACAAGGATGATTTAAAGGCTGAAATAAAAGCAACAACAACATACATAACGAAATAATATATACACAACGTTTTCGTACCTTTTCGTCTACAAGCAAAATACTCGGATGTATAAACAGTTGTCTATGCTTTTTCTGCATTTCTTTGATCACATGTAATAAAAACAATATTAATGCACGAAAGCGTTTTAAGTGTTCAAAATTGATATTTCCTTTTATAATTAAGAATAGAATCGATATTTGATAGTTTTCATTTGGGTATAAAACAGTTTGGTTGTTTACAGTGTGTGAAGCCCGAAGGGTTTCTCGCTTTCTTTAAACAATCCATCTGTTTTTCATACCCAAATGAAAAATATCAAATATCGATTCAATTCGTATATTTATACACATTCATACTCTCATCAATAAAGAAATTATTGAGGAAAATGTGTGATTGCGGCTTTTTCGAATTGCTGTTGGAACAGCCACGTTATCGACAAAGTGAATTACGGCACGCTTTTTCGCAACGACTCGTGGCAACACGTGCATGCAAGGCGACGTAACACGTCGAAACATTGTGCAACGCCCAATAAATTGTGAACAGTTTTACAGTAGCCACGCCTTTTAAAATAATTTGTCACACTCTTTACCATTAGAAATTATGAATCGTTAGGCGAATAAGACTTCATCGTAGGGGACAAAGTTGGAGTGTAAATATATATCCATTAACTAGAGATGTGTCCATAGGACACTGATGTCCCCCATTCTAATGTGTCGTCGTAAAAATGCTTACATTTTGGTCACAGTACACTTTACAGATAATGCAATCAGAGTTACCTCACAGTACACTTTACAGATATGAAATTATTTTCGTTTCGAATAATTCGTACTTTACGGTATTGGTCAGTGAGGAGGGAAATAGTGCGTGCATTTCGTGCGTTTCGTGCGATTAGGCTATTTAAGTGTTGGAGTTATCTGTGTACGCCATTCGAGGCGTTATTATTCAGCGGTTCAATATGTCGGAAGGAGAAGAGAACGATTTACGGAGAAACTTACTTGGAGATTTGCAAACTTTTTTCGAAGGCAAATTCAGCGAGCTGAAGAGGGATTTGAAGATAGAGACTGAATGGGCTGCAGAAAGTGCCAGAAAAAAGTTAGACTTGATAATTCAGTGTTGATAAAGAAATCTGGAAACAAAATACAATTTGACTTTAATAACGAAATATTAGACTCCTTAGACTGTGTTGAGAAGGCGATTTCGTATAGAGACGCTAATAAAGCCAAAGACGCCATAGCAGAAATCAGAGAGAAAATAAACCATCGTAATAAATTGATTCGTATAGCCGACAGCTCACAGGGCGGTTGGGCTACTATTTCTGAGTATGAACTTTGTGACGTTGCTAGTGACTCTGATGATGATAGACGTATCAGGAAAGCAGAAGAGAGGGCTCTTTCCAAACTTGAAAAGTCGAGAAAATATGAAAATGCTAATTCTTCTTCTGCTAATCAGCTTTTTCGTAGAAATCAAGGACCACGTGGCAGTCAACGAGGACCCATGGCACCAGGAAGGTTTCTCCAACGAGGAGAAGTCGTGTGTTTTAAGTGCGGGGCTTTGGGACACTTCGCCAATGTTTGTGCCGCTGAGTTTTCCGGGAACGGAGCGGTGGGAGCCCAGGGAGGTTTCCGAGGTGGTTTTGCCAGACCCGTGGAGTCGCCAGCCAACCCACACTCTTCTGAGTCAACCAAGCAGGAAGACAGAAACTAAAGAATTTCATGATAAGTATTGGTTGTTTTCGTCGGATCTTGTTGAATTAGAGAACCAGATAATTTTTTCTGAGTTTTTTGAAAATAGTGTAACTGTTGCGGAAAATTCAGTGAAGGGAATATTAAAAAATTGTTTGACTTTTTGGACAGAAACTATTCAAGCTGATAAAGAAGTGTTAGATATTATTAAGTATGGCTATGTTCTGCTTTTTATAGTTAAACCACCAACTTTTGTCATGAAAAACAATCAGTCAGCTTTGAAAAATAGCGAATTTGTACAATCTGCAATTTCTGATTTGTTAGCTAAAAATTGCGCTAATGAAGTGCCGTTTGTGCCCCATAATGTAAACCCCTTGTCTGTTGCTGAAAACTCCTCCGGTAAGAAGAGACTTATTTTGGATTTGTCTGTTCTCAATACGTTTATTAAATGTGAGCGGGTTAAATTTGAAGATTATAAAATTGCAAAGGAATTTGTGGTTAAAGATGGCTACATGTATAAATTTGATTTAACTAGTGGTTACCATCATATTTCTATAAATTCTAAACACCATACATTTTTGGGGTTTTCCTGGAGATACGGTAATAAAGTTAAATATTTTGTATTCTCAGTTTTAGCTTTTGGAATTCGTTCAGCACCTAGGACTTTTACTAAATGTTTGAGACCCCTGATAAAGTTTTGGAGGTCAAATGGGCTGAAAATAGTTATTTTTCTGGATGACGGTTGGGGTGTTAACGCTGATTTTAAGCGTACAAATGATGATGCACAATTTGTTTTTGATACCCTTCAGAAAGCAGGTTTTGTAATTAATATTGAAAAGTCTATTTTTATTCCTACGCAGTGTTTGGAATGGGTAGGATTTATTTGGGATTTAAGTACAGGTTGCTTGAAAATTCCAGAGAGACGTATTAAAAATACGTTGTCATGTATAGAACTGGTTAAAAATAGCAAGTTTTCAGTTTCAGCTAGAACTTTGGCCAGACTAAGTGGTAAGATTATTTCCATGACACCAGTTTTGGGAAATGTTTGTTTATTGCAGACAAAGCCTTTTTTCAAACTGATAGAAATGCGTCGAAATTGGGACTCTAAAATTGACATTTCTTCCTGTGTCGAAGTCATTCAAATGTGGGAGAATATATTAAAAGAGCCTTTTCAAAAAGATCTGTTTAATGATCGTTTACCGGAAATTTTCGTTTATTCAGACGCTTCTGCCACGGGCGGGGCGGGGTATATTGAACATGAAGGTTCTGTTGCTCTAAAATTATTCTCTGAATTTGAAAAACAGCAAAGTTCAACATACCGAGAACTTTTAGCCATGGACTTTGTATTGGATAGTTTTCGGGTAAAATTGTTGGGGAAAACTGTTCTTTGGCACACTGACAGTAAAAATTGTGTTAGCATAGTTGAAAAGGGGAGTATGAGTCCCTTATTACAGGATATTGCGCTCAATATATTTACTATATGTGCAAAAAAATGCAATTTCTTTAAAGGTTGTCTGGATTCGGAGAGAAGCTAATGCCTTAGCGGACGAGTTAAGTCGGGTGATTGATTATGATGATTATGGTATCACTAAAGAATTTTTTCAGTTTATCGACGATTTATACGGCCCCCATACCGTTGATCGTTTTGCAACTGAATATAACCATAAAATTCTGCGATACAATTCATTGTTTTGGACTCCAACGACTGAGGCCGTAGACGCATTTTCTGTTCACTGGGGCTCTGAAAATAATTTGATCGTGCCTCCCATCTATTTAATTCCTAAAGCTCTAAATCACTTACTTTTTTGTAAAGGAAAAGGTACTCTGATCGCTCCGTATTGGCCTTCTAGTCCTTTTTTCCCGATGATTTTTGGGGAAAATGCTTCTTTACAGCCTTTTATTTATGAAGTTTTAGTGTTCAAGACAGCAGAAAATATTTATGAGCAAGGAAAGTTTAAACAAACTATATTTGGAACAGCTAAGTTCACCAGTAAAGTGTTAGTAGTTAGATTACATTGTGACAGTGAACAATAACAAATGTTATGATTGACTGCATTGTATTGTTTGTTTATTTTGTTTACATTGGTTTATATTAATATTTACACAGGATGTGTTTCATACTGATAGATGGAAAGAAGTTGCTAGCGTTTGTCACGCCATCTCTGAAGTTCCGGATGAACTGTTTTCCGAGGTCAAGGACGTTTTGATTTCCGGAAGAGAACAGTCAACAGTTCGTAATTATAACTTAACGTTCACACATTTTCAACAGTGGTGTAAAGCAAATTGTTTATGCAGTTTGCCTGCTTCGCCGGTAACTGTTGCCATGTATTTATCGAAGAATATAAGAGAGAAAAGTGTTAGTAAATCAAAGTTAAACTTGATTTTTTATTCTATTAACTGGAATCATATTATAGCAGATGTTAAAAATCCGTGTGAAGACTAATGGTTGAAAATGTGTCTTTCTGGATGCATTCGTAAGATAGCCAAGCCTATTAATAAGAAAGAACCATTTACTACTGACATGGCTAAGCGTTTTATTTTAACTTTTGCTTTGGAAGACAGTTCCTTAGGAGATTTCAGAGATGTAACGATATTTATTTTAGCATTTGCTGTTTTTTTCAGAATTAATGAAGTACTGGGTATTAAAAGGTCTGATATTAAGTTTTATGAAACGTATTGTGAAATTTATATTTCCAAATCGAAAACAGATGTTTTGAGGGAAGGAAACTGTGTAGTTATCGCTAGAACGGGGAAGTTCTCATGTCCGGTTGGACTCTTGGAAAGATATTTGGTACGTGCCAAAATTGAGAAAAATTCTACAGAATTCATATTTAGATCATTATATTTTTGTAAAAAACGTAATGAAAGCTTGTTTAGAGAGTGTAATAAGCCTCTGTCTTACTCAGCCATTAACGATTTGTTCAAGCAAAAGTTAACACTTTTGGGTTATGATAAGAATAAGTTTGGTTTACATTATTTTCGTTCTGGAGGAGCTACTGAGAGCGCCAATAATAAGACTAGCGAAAGGCTTTTTCAGAGACATGGCAGATGGAAAAGTGTTTGTGCAAAAAACGGTTATGTGAAAGACACTTTGCAAGATAGACTTTCAGTATCCTTGAATCTGGACCTGTAACTTAGTTAATGTTATTCTTTGGAATATTATCGTTGAGAAAGAAGTATAAATTTTATATTATCTAGTAAAGTATTGGTGTTGTATTGAGTAATTGTTGTAGAATAGTTGTATTGCTGGAAAAATAAGGATTTCCTGATTTCTTGCATTCTATTTTTGTTTTTATTTCCAGATGAAAGTGTAAATATGGTGATATATTGTTAAATTTGTTGTACTGGTTTGACTCACGGCCCCCGGTGCCGTTGTTGTGTGGCCCCCGGTGCCAAGTATCTTGTTTGTGTTTGATAACACGGCCCCCGGTGCCGTTGTTCTGTGGCCCCCGGTGCCAAGTATGTTGTTTGTGTTTGATACACGGCCCCCGGTGCCGTTGTTGTGTGGCCCCCGGTGCCAAGTATGTTGTATGTGTTTGATAACACGGCCCCCGGTGCCGTTGTTCTGTGGCCCCCGGTGCCAAGTATGTTGTATGTGTTTGATAACACGGCCCCTGGTGCCGTTGTTCTGTGGCCCCCGGTGCCAAGTATGTTGTATGTGTTTGATAACACGGCCCCCGGTGCCGTTGTTCTGTGGCCCCCGGTGCCAATTATGTTGTATATGTTTGATAACACGGCCCCTGGTGCCGTTGTTCTGTGGCCTCCGGTGCCAAGTATGTTGTATGTGTTTGATAACACGGCCCCCGGTGCCGTTGTTCTGTGGCCCCCGGTGCCAAGTATGTCGTGTTTGTTGTGTTTACCTTGGTGTCAACTGTTTTGTGTGAGCTGTTAATGTAAATTTTGGTGCAAGGTTTTTTGTCGTGTTGGATGTGTCTGAAAAATGGCCCCCGGCTTCATTTTTAGCTCGACTATTCGAAGAATAGGGGAGCTATCCTACTCGCCCCGGTGTCGGCGTCGGCGTCGGCGTCCGTTAAACAAAAAATGCACTTTGGTCCATTACTTGAAAACTACTTATGATATCAACTCGAAACTTGGAATATATATTCACCATCAAATTCTACATCATTACCAACAAGACCCATAACTCTGCTTCCAATATTTTTCAAGTTATGCCCCTTTTTCACTTAAATTTTGCGTTAAGGAAAATATGCACTTTGGTCCATAACTTATAAACTACTTGAGATATCAAATTGAAACTTGGAATATATATTCACCATCAAATTCTACATCATTACCAACAAGACCCATAACTCTGCTGTCAATATATTTCAAGTTATGCCCCTTTTTTCTTATATTTTGTGTCAAGCAAAATATGCATTTTGCCTCTAACTTTAAAACTAATTGAGATATTGCCTTGAAACTTGAAATATATTTTCACCATCAAAATCTACATCATAACCAACAAGACCCATAACCCTTCTTCCAATATTTTTCAAATTATGCCCCTTTTTCGCTTACATTTTGTGTTAAGCAAAATATACAGTCGGCCCTTAACTTCGTTATGAATGGAGGGATTTCAAAATAACTTGGCACAAATGTTCACCATGACAAGGCGGTGTGTCGCGTACAATACCCATGCCTGTAGGTCCAAAGTCAAGGTCACTGTTACTAAAAATAGAATTTTCTTGCAAAATCGTGTCCGCTCTGTAACTTTGTTATTTCTTATTGGGTTTTTAAATAACTTGGTATAATTGTTCACCATATCAAGACGGTGTGTCACGTACATGCCCAAGCCTGTATGTCAATGGTCAAGGTCACTGTTGCTAAAAATAGTATTTTCTTGTCTAGGCTGTTACTTTGTTATGAATGGAGGGATTTCAAAATATCTTGGCACAAATGTTCACCATGACAAGGCGGTGTGTCCGCACAATACCCATGCCTGTAGATCCAAGGTCAAGGTCACTGTTACTAAAAATAGAATTTTCTTGTCCAGGCTGTAACTTTGTTATGAATGGAAGGATTTCAAAATAATTTGACACAAATGTTCACCATGACAGGGCGGTGTGTCACGTACCATGCCCATGCCTGTAGGTCAAAGGTCAAGGTCACTGTTACTAAAAATAGAATTATCTTGTCCTGGCTGTTACTTTGTTATAAATGGAGGGATTTTAAAATAACTTTGCACAAATGTTCATGAAAAGGCAGTGTGTCCGCACAATACCCAAGCCTGAAGGTCCAAGGTCAAGGTCACTGTTACCAAAAATAGAATTTTCTTGTCCAGGCTGTAACTTCATTATAAATGGAGGGATTTCAAAAAAACTTGACACAAATGTTCACCATGAAAGGGCAGTGTATCGCGTATTATTCCCATCATTGCACTTGAGTGTCTGAAAATGATGCATAGCGGGGCATCCGTGTCCTATGGACACATTTCTAGTTTCACTTATATTTTCACTTAAGTGCACTTCATCGATAACTTTGCAAATACTTAAGGTATCAACTTCAAACTACCATTATATTTTCATTTCAGTTCTTTTTCTGTAACATTACTGAAGTGATTGATATTTGACTAAAAGTAAATGTCTCTAATAAAAAATTACTAACAAGTTTTCTAACAAATTCAGAAATATTTCATAGTTATTCCCCTATTCAGTTTAATATTTATGGTACATTTAGGAATTATTTCTGTTATTTGAAAAGAATTTCTCCCGTACCATTCACTTGTAAATATTTTTCCTGATTGCAAATGAATGTATGGCCATAGTTGTTATTGTTTTAATCTTCAAATTGCATTTGTTTCAAATGATTCGAATAGTCGAGCATGCTGTCTCCTCTGACAGCTCTTGTTATTGTATGGTGTTTGGTTTGTGAAATCTGTTTTTCATTTGTGTGTTATGTAACTCATGTTCTCTGAAACCATGGTGTTCGTTATTTTTGTTGTGTCTCTGAATCATTGTTCTCGGTGTTGTTTGTGTGTCGATTAAGAAGTTCTTGTGTTTTATGAATATTCAGTTGCTTTGTAGACGGCCTGATTGACGATTACATCCTGAGAGCCACTTGGGTGAACACCTTTGCGTTAACAAACAAGTGCTTAATGTAGCGGCACAAGAGTTCCGTGTTGATACAGAAAGACGTGGTGAAGTTTTTAGAGAAGTATATTTTTGTTATATTTGTTAAAAACCTTACATTCATTTCAAAGGACTAAAAGGAAACATTTTTTCACTTATTGATTGTGAAGACTTCTTTCAAATCGCGTCCAGTTTTATAAAATGGAAATGTTTTGAAACTACACTGTGCTTTTATTGTCTCTCTTTGTTTAATTCGATAATACCGCTGAATACAACGACCTAAACCTAGTTTGTGTTTGTGTTTTTTACGATTTATGAGATAAGAAAATAATTAATTTACTCACGTTAAAGTGAGTAAATGAAATTATTTTCGTTTCGAATAATTCGTACTTTACGGTATTGGTCAGTGTGGAGGGAAATAGTGCGTGCATTTCGTGCGTTTCGTGCGATTAGGCTATTTAAGTGTTGGTGTTCTGTGTACGCCATTCGAGGCGTTATTATTCAGCGGTTCAATATGTCGGAACCCGCCCACCCTCCCTTTATGATGTTAACATATATATATTTTTTTCTAGATTAATGGAGTTTGCAGATAGCATCCTAAGAATACAACGAGAAGTGGTGTAAATAAATGATTTTTGTTGTTTCAGGTGTTCGTATGTTTCCAGTTGTTTTCTGTTCTATAGTCTTAAATGATATTTAAGTTTATGGTGTGAGAAAAAGATATTTGAAAGCCTTTCACTAGTTTCAGGTCTGACTGTTTCAATTACATGAAGCGCATTCCAGAAGTTACTACTTTTCGAGATCGTCTGTTGAACAGAATACAAAGCCAGAGCTACCGATGTCGGATTTTCAGTGGGACGGTGCGGACTTTACAGACCCACGTATTTCTATTTCCACTTGGATAGACTTTACAAGACACGGACTTGGAGTAGACAGTCATTCAAATTTTATGTATAATACCGCTGAATACAACGACCTAAACCTAGTTTGTGTTTGTGTTTTTTACGATTTATGAGATAAGAAAATAATTAATTTACTCACGTTAAAGTGAGTAAAATGCAATTAGAGTTACCTCATACAAACGTACTGCTATGGATACACGTGATAGTCAACAAAACTTATAAAGTTTAATGATTGGCTAATATAGTTAAGGAGTTACATGCAACATAATATTACATTTGTACTGTACAGAAATAAATAAGGGATAATAACTTCAAATGAACCTAGCCAGAAACAAAACCCCAAGTGCAAAACTACACTAAATGGTTAACATACCTCTTAAGTTTCATGACTGTGACTGTACTATTTGAGTTACATGCTATACATTATAATGGAATTCAAAAGGAGTTATAACTCTGGTTTTAATTTGAATGGCCTGAAACAAAACCATAGGTGCACATCTACTCATAATGGTAAATAAACCTGTAAAGTTTCTTTCAAGATTTAGGCTATTTACTTTTTTAGTTATACGCGACACAATATATATATTACTGGTAAATGTATTTACTGAAATACTAAAGGGACCATAACTCTCGTTTTAATGGACCAGGCCAGAAACAAAACCCCAGGTGCACAAATAAACATGATAGTTTATATGTCTGTTAAGTTTCATGACTGTAACATATACTTTTGGCCTTACATGTGACACAAGATTATAGGTCGTGTTATGTTAACATGCATTAGGTGCCATAAATCTGGTCTTTATTGGCGTGGCCAGAAAAAAACCCAGCTACACATGATGGTCTACATACCTGTAATGTCCTGAGTGTGGCTCTTATACTTTTTGAGTTACGCGCGACACAAATTTCAGAAGGACGGACGGAAGGACGGACGGACGGATTGGAGGACGGATAACGGACAAGGGCAAACCTATATACCCCCCTTTTTCAGAGTGGGGGCATAAATACTGGCTGTGAAATACCTTGTTGCCACAGTGATTTTAAATTGCACTATTTTGGAAAAAAAATCTTGGTATCGGCGAGAAAACTTACTTGCAAATGGGTTCCTTAAAATTTGGTTAAATAACCATTTTAACAGTTTGTCTATCACGCATAGATAATTTTCATTGAAATATTTAACATTGTTACAAATTCTTAAAAAGCATACAAGCTGAGAGATATAATATGGAAATATTCTAACCATTCGACTCCATCGTCTTATAACTGTTATTTTTATATTCATAACAAATGACATTTAATTGCCAGGGTTTGTCCTTATTTTACTTAAAAATATTTTAATCTTGACATATATCTACAGAAAGAAGCTGGTTACTGTATTGAAGTATTAAAAGCTAGTTGTTGTAACAACAGAAATAAACAGTGATTTTCCCATTATCTGTTATAAAGCTTTTTGCAGGCAACTACGAATTGCGTGTCGATATGAAGAGAAGTAATGGTGAACGTGCGGCTGCTAAGTATAAGGTAAGACTTGAGATAGGCATTCGGATGTTATTTTCCATATTTATAAATTCATCTGACTGCTTTGAAAATAATTTGTCATGAGAAAATATAGGCACCTGAATTTGAATTTCGTGTATTCAAATGATTGCTGTAAAAAAGTATATCTGACAATCAGACATGTTTCAAATAGTTATTAATGAACCTTTGTGAAAGTGTATGCGTGATTTGTTTTACAACTTGGTATGACATTGTATGTCATTCAAATAAAACTATTAAACGCATGTAGTTTTAGGTAAGTATATCGTAGCTTTCAACTACACTCGTCATGCACCAAGGGCTCCTTAGATGCACATATTTTGACGCGCCGTGTAACGCAACTTTTTAGGCAGCATAGATATGCAAAGGGTCCCGTAGTAGTCAATCTTCTCGCGATGCGCTACGATCCTGAAGCTACTTACAAGGTTCACCCTAACGGGACAACAGTTTTCTGATGCGTAGAATGTCACCTTTGTGATTTACATAGTGTCTTCTAAATGCCAATTAGTTTCATTAAAGGCGGACAATTGGTCTGAAAATTGCAAGACAATGGTTTAGCTTTTCTTTCACTATTATCATTATTATACGGTAAGCAAGCGCGAACCGCGAACCCGCATTAAATGTATCAAAGAAATGTGCTACAAAATGTTTTAAGAAAACCCCGATCGTCCTCCTCTATGTTATATCCATTTTCGCATAGCACTTCCGATCACACGTGTTTTAAGAGATAGACAAAAAGGATCTAAATATTGCAAGCTTCTCGGTTTGATTGGGTTTACTCATTTGCAGTAATGGAAAGGCATGCTACTGTCCACGCCCACAAGACCCGTTTGAGCTAAACTCATATTTACACAGATATTTATCGTGTTCAACGGCATTCAGATGTTTAATATTATCAAACTATAGAAGCCTCGGTTTGATTGCGCCTGTTCATGTTCATGGGCAGCAAAAATAGAAATGCATATTACTGTACACGACGCCTAGTCCCGCATCGACCATTCTTCGTGACAGGTGGCCCATGACAACTCCGAAAATGAGTATTCAAGACTTTCACAACACCTGCTGATAAGGCTTCAGATAATATAATTATAGCGTGACGTATACACTATGTTAATGTTCAAACTTGAAGAGCTCAATAGCACTTATGCTTATAAACTGAATCTTTATATGCGAGTGATATTGAAATTACAAATTTTAAAATCAGTGTTGAGCCGGAACAAGACAAAGTACCTTCAATGTATTGTTTGCCTAAAATGCACACAACACCGTACAAATCAAGATTTATTGCAAACTCTAGTTCTTGTACAACAACTAAAGTATCCGTGCTCTTAACATCTTGTCGCACAGCTATCATCATAAATAAAAGAACTTGTAATTAGGTATTGCAAAAAAGTTTTTGAAACCACTGGCAAAAAATTATTTTGGTCTATAAAAAATTGAAATGACGTTTTAAAGAGAAACAAAACATTTATCGCTTGTATTGAACATAAGGCATTCTTTACAGATGGTTCTTAAGATAATTATACTTCATGGACCTGTCTAGACCTTATCCAGGCGCTCACCTTTTTAATGGATAGTTTTATGTAAGATGTGGTACCTCTATTTATAAACAAGTAATAGGCATTCCAAAGGGTACTAATTGTGCACCCCTTGTTGTTGATCTGTTTTTATACTGTTATGAAAGAGATTTTATGTTGACTCTTTTTACCAAACATCAGGATGACAATATAACAGCCTTTAACAACACCTCGAGGTACCTTGATGATTTGTTGAATATAGATAATAACCATTTTCCATCTCTGGTTAATAAAATTTATGCTAAGTCTAATGAACTACAACCTAATAAAGCAAACACTTACAAGTTCTCTTAGTGAAATAATTCCAACCCACCCATCGGTTTAACAATGATGCAATCAAATGCACACAATCATTTAAAACATAAGAAGCTAATAGCATTGCAAAGCCAAAGGGACGGATATTCAATAACCTCACCGAGACCACAGCACCTGGAGTTAAATTAGCAAGAACACGATGCAGGAATAAAAGAAAAGGTTCTTTAAACAAATGACATAAACACTTAAACCCCTGCCACCGTCGTGCAACCAAAGAGGTAAGCTTAGTGATCTACTGTAGATAGGTTCATCACAATGCCTGCAGAGCGCTGCAGATTTTCATGTTGGTAACCTTTCTTTTTGAATTTACAGATGGTTTTTACGAAATCCGGGAGAAATTAAAACTGCCATTTATTGTTTTTAAGATAATAAATTAAATCTCCGTAAAAAAACTGACTGTGAAATATCTTGTTGCAAAAGTGATTTAAAACTGCATCTGTATTCGTGAATAAAATCTGGGTATCGGCGATAAAACTTGCAAAAGATTTTCCTTAATTTGTGATACCGATAACCTTGTTTTAGAAGTTGTTCTGTTATGCAAATATTGCGTTCATTAAAATCATTAATAACATTGCAAGATCTAAAAAAGCGAACAAGCTGTGAGATATAAACCCCGTAAGATGTTGCACGATAAACAACGCCGTCTAAAAACGGAAAATTTACTTTATTAAAATTAAAATCATCTCTTTTATCATATATTTTAGTAGTGACATATCCAGTTTGAATAGAAAGATTAAAATCAATAAAGTTTGCTTGCTTATCTGAAGTGTTTGCTTTATTAAGTTGTAGTTCATTAGGATAAATTTTATAACCGGAGATGGAAAATTGTTATTATTTATATTCAACAAATCATCAAAGTTCCTCGAGGTGTTGTTAAAGGATGTTCGGTATAAAAAGACAAAATAAAATCTCTTTCATAACAGTACAAAAACAGATCAGCAACAAGAGGTGCACAGTTAGTACCCATTGGAATGCCTATTACTTGTTTATAAATAGAGGTGTTAAATCTCAAATAAATATTATCTAATAACAAGAGCCAGTCAGAAACGACTGCAAGCTCGACTGTTCGAATATACTGTCAGACATATTTAAGCACATTTTAAACTGGGCTTCATTTAAACTGGGGAGTGATTCAAGTGTTCATGACGACCCCCAACACACACACATGAACAAAAGTTTCTTTAACCAAGTTAAGAAATCAATAAATTACACTTAATGTATTCTTGTAGGGATTTTATTAGAGTTTACACAATCCAGCCCATACACCCCTGATTTCTCACCATCTACCCACTATCCCTGCCCACCTCCAACTCCCACCCCATTAACCACTCAACTCCCAATTGTCCCATTTTAAAAAAAAATTGTTTATACAAAGTAATATATGCATATCAGGAATCGCCACACTCAAAAACATGGCCTACCTACGCAGCGAAAAAGAAGAGAGGAAGAGTGCGAGTATGTTATATATAAGTATGTCAATTCAAATAACAAACAATGTACAAACAATATACTGGTATGGTGTGGTATGGTATGGTATGGTATGGTATGGTATGGTATGGTATGGTATGGTATGGTATGGTATGGTACGTACAGGACGATACGGTACAGTACAGTACAGTATGTAGTGTATAGTGGTGTGGTGTAATGTAGTGTGGTGTTGTATGATATAGTAGGTCAATGTATAATATAGTATAGTGTGGTATGGTATGGTTTGGTGTGGTGTGGTGTGGTGTGGTGTGGTGTGGTGTGGTGTAGTGTAGTGTAGTATAGTATAGCAATCTGATTAAAATCATATCCTGAAAACCGCTACGCTATCAGGATCTGACGACGAGTAACTAAAACGTGTTTTTATCACAAACCGTTTGAACCAACCAGATTGTCGCCTACAAAATCGCGAAAGTGAAAGTAAACATTCTTTATTAAACCATAAAAAGTGTTGAGAGCCTGCGTAAGACATATTTTGCTGATTTTTTTGTGTTTATGTAGTATTGCAATTATTTCTAATGTAATAACATCTTCAGATCATTTTGCGAGCGCTGAATATCATGCTTCCTGTGTTGATAATTTCTAAAAATAGTAATCGGGGAAAACCGCTAAAGCTTATGTACGGTATCTACGGGCCGTCATCAGATCTAACATTTTGTTAGATCTGACTTTAGTGAGATTGTATAGTATAGTATAGTATAGTATTGAATAGTATTGTATTGTACGAGGGTTGTCCCAATAAATCGTAGACTATTTGAATAAAAAGAAAACTACTGAACACAGGTTTATGTAAATTTCACTGTTAGTTAAGACATCATTTGGTAATTTGTAGACGAAATATCAAAGAAAAATAGATTATCATAAAGAAATTGGAAACATTTTAACAGGGCGACCTATCGACAAGCGGCGCACGTCGCAACGTCATTACAATGCTCACACTGCATACCGTTACTCCTTCCTGAAGAACTCTTCAGCATATTTGATACACTCACGGTGTCTGATCTCCCGACTATTAAATAAATTGATGTAACACTCTGTTTGAAGACTTTAATTGAAGGCCAAGCTTTCCGATCTCGTCGCAGATCTCAAATGTGCGACCTATGAGCCCGAAAGCACACAACATCTAGCGGAGCGAGTTCTGGCAAGTACGGGGAATGACTGATTCCGAGTATTATTTCCGTTTAACCAAGCGAAAACTTTCTGTGCCACTTTTCTATACTAACGCTCTAGATATGAGGATGCATTCAACTTGTTTTTATTCCTTAAGCGCGTCTTTTGGCGTCAATTCGGTTTATCACAATATTGGATGATCAAAATGTGCGCCGCGTCTTTTTCAAACGTCACGATTTTCGTTAGAAGTTAATATTTACTCATGATCAAAATCAAAGAAAGAGTTATTGGTATACCTAGTCAGAGTCGTGATAGTAAACAAGTGTCCTAAGTTTCAAAGCTATGGTACAAGAAGTATGAAAGTAACTGGCTTGCACGCAAACTTTTGAAATTCCTAGTCGAAAAATGTCCTTAATTTGATCAATATCAACGAAAAAGTTATGGTTCTTAGCATACATTGTCAGGGTCATAATAGTGAACAAGTGTTGAAAGTTTCAAAGCTGTAGTATAAGTAGTATGGAAGTTTTGAAAAGGTCTATAATTTAATCAAAATGAAAGTTAGAGTAATGAAATACACACTCGAAATACGATGACAAGTTTGCCAAGTTTCAAAGCTGTAGCTTATAGTAGTTTTTATAAGGGCCATAACCTTTACTAATTTAAGCAAATCACACAAAATGTCGAAAATATGCGCCCGAGAACATTTTTTTTGAAGAGCAATTGCGCAACATACAAGCAATATGCGCTGTTGCATTACAATATTTATTGCAAAGTTAATCCCAATTTTGCCTTTTTAAGAAACGCTGCACATGCGTTCTGAAGACTAAGCCGCATATATTCACGGACGGAAATACGATAACGTATGACTCTTGTTGTTACAAAAAGCCAGCTTGCAAGTTTTGTTAATATGCTATTGCAGACGTTCGCTGTTGGGAGTGAAACAATGCTGTACATTCTGTCAGTTGCCGGCTATAGCTATGACCCGACATTAGTCGATCCAGGAGATTCGTTAGCTTTTCAGAACGGCATGAAGTTTACAACCTACGACAAGGATAACGATTTAAATAGCGAAAATTGCGCTCTTAAGTGGAAGGTATGGACATGAATTGCTTTATTTACACACAACGATTTTATATCTTTTTCTTGTTTTATAACTAATAATTCCGTTACGGTATAGTACATAATATCAATAAAGAATGCATTACTGGCAACGTAATGTTAGTTTTAATAATTGTTTTACTAAGATGTTGCTGTTAGACTGCTGCCAAAATAATACTTATTAACAAAACGTGTTGTGTAACAAAAATTATTCAAAATCACTATTATTACAAAACAGTGTCATGGGTTTGAATGTTTGAAGGATATTTGATAATTCTAACGCAAACCCTGTACTTCTGTCATCGTGTTCACGCTGATTTTAATCCAGGTGATCTGGTCTCAAAAGGTAATCGAGCACCTACCAATATCTCATAGCAATGCCACTAGCTTATTTTGTTTGTGTTCGCTTTAAGTGCAACAATGTCGAGTTGACAAGATGATTGATGGGAAACTGGACTTAAATCTATTTTTTTTAATTAATTGTGTGTTTATCCGTTTATGCTCAAGGCCGGATTTTAAACCCAGCTGCAAAATGTTTAGCCACCGACCGTTCAAATGTATATTTAAGTGTATGTTATATTAAATTCACAAATTACAGTTCTGTTATTTTTTATTTCTTATCAATTAACAGTTAACGTATGTACAGGGTGATCCATAATATCTGATACCATTTTGAAATTTAATAGCGTTCATATCATCAAACATTTGCTTATAATTTTTACATATTAATAATCTAGAGGCTTTAAAGTTTTGTTTGATATATAGCATAGCATACTTATATAGGGAATGCAGTCCGTATATCCGAAATAATATTTACAATAAATGTTCAATTAGACGTCAATTTTCGGTGATTAGTCTTTTCTTGGAATGGCCTAATTTGGCAGATGTGCACATCTGTAAGTTTAAATTTCTCATTTCTTGTTAAACTGATTAACTGATACCTTTTAAATTTCCCCAAAGAAAAAGTCAATTTGAAATCAGGTACATAAAATTTCAAGAAAAGACTTGACGTCGTAATCACCGAAATGGACGTCACATTTAACATTTGTTAAAAATATTATTTTGGATATATCAACAGCATTTCTTATTCAAGTATGGTGTGTTGTATATTAAACAAAACTTTGAAGCTTCTTGATTATTATTATGTAAAAATTGTATGCCTATGTTTGATAATATAAACGCTATTACATTTCAAAAGGGTATCATATATTATGGATCAACCTGTACTTGTAAGGTGTATGTTTTAGGGTGGATATTGGTATAATAGTTGCCATCATTCAAACCTGAATGGTGTGTACGGTAACACAACCAATAGCGTTGGGATTAATTGGGAGACATGGACAGGATTTGAGGAATCGTTGGAATTTACAAGGATGATGATCAGGCCAAATTGAAAACAACAACAACAACTGTTACAACATAAACAAAAACTATATAATTTTACACAACTATTTCCTACCTTATCATCTACAAGAAATGCCTTTACAGTTGTTTTGAATTATTCGTATTTTCTTCGATTACATGTAATAAATAAAAACATGTAAAACATACTTTTAGATAAATGAAGGTGAATTGACATGTTCTTTACATGTTCTAAACAATTTTTTTTCTTTATTTTTCATTGAAGAACATAATACAAAACAAAATTGTAATAAATATGCTGAACTTGACAGCCTACTTTGCTTTCCTGCCTGTCCGAGTTTAACTGTATGTAATCATGCGTGTTGCTACTCTTAACCATTGTCACTTTGAACGTAGTAATAAGTCTCAGTGCTACACTTAACCCATGTTCTAAATACACCGTTCAAATTTTCTTAATTTCTCCGCATAGAAATGGAATATAGTCTTTACATTTGAAACATAATTAGATGCACCATTTTTACTTCTTTTTCTTAAATTTCCATTTTAATCCTTTCGTTTGTTCTCAAACCAGAGACATTTAATATCGAGCTCTAGCTCGGGTCGCGAAGCGACCCGAGCGTTAAGCTCGTCTTAAGGTCGCAGGAATGCCCATTCACTAACGAGTTTTTTTCGTTGTCCCGGAAGTTTGCTCTGGTTGCCGGCTGTGCAAAGCATAAGGCAATGTAAACACGGGAAAAAAATGACCGGTAAAAACTTACGGCAAAGTATTGTTTTGACAACTTTTGTTTGTTGGCCTTATTTTTATAAAACGCTTATTGCAAAATATCTTTAAAAATTAAAATTTATTATTCGTAAGCATTATTATCGGACTAGCATTTTGGAAAGCAAAACAAATAAATCGTTAGTTTAGAGAGTAGGTTGTCGTTCGTTGTAACCAATAGCAATACCAGCTATCGGCCATTTTAAGATTTAGGAAATCAAGATGAAAACTACTGAATGGTAGCTTGCCAGTGGATTATTAGGCCTTTAAATTCAATGGAGCATAAGGCCCAGTGACGGAAAAATCAGATGCATGGAGTTTTTCTTGAAAACAAGATGAAAGGCTGGTGAGAACCAACTTTTATGTGAAGTTGAATTGTGAAATGGGCCCCGCAATGATTGCTCAGTCACTCCACAGTGTGAGACACACAGAGCTTAGCGTAGACCAGCGCCACAATTCAGTTTTGTATAAGAGTTTTTTGTCATTGGTCATGTTCGTCATTCAGACATGTGAGCCCATGGTAGTCGAAGATATTGTTTGTGAAATAGCTGAAAACTGAACACGAGGTAGGCCTATTAGATTTCTTTTATAATTTTTATAAAACACATGACACAAGAGCAAATCTACACCACAGAGTCTTTGAAGACTGATCCTGTTTTCCTAAAACATTGAAGAAACTGGCCGCCCCCGCCCTACCCCCCCCCCCCCCAAAAAAAAAATGAGTGTCTACTCTGGGTCTACACTGCATAAACATAATGTTTATGTTTATTGTTTTAGTTGATAGATTGGGATTGTTATCAGTCTATCCACACCAAAATGTACAATCAAATACCATGGATTTGGTATATGGATTACAGTCAATAAGGCACAAAAGTCAAATGGGCCACACTTTATTTTAAAAAGCTCAAATACAAGGCCACAAAAATAGGCCACATTTTTATTTTATTCATAAAGATTTTATTATCATTCTGTTAATATGTTCTATGTCAGTTTATGATGTTTTATAAAATATTTTTCAACAAGTTGCTTCATTGATTGGACATTTTGTACAAAACAACATACATGTACACTTTTTCCAGATTTTTGTCCAAGACTATCATGACTAAACAGCAGGGAAAACAATTGACAAAATGTTGCAACAAAAGAAAACAACATTATAATTATTTCTTTTTTGTGATAGAAATTTAACAAAAAACATTAACATAGATAAATATAAAAATGTTTTGTATGAAAAAAATAAGTTCTATCAGAACTACAATTTACATCATTTATGTGACAATATGCTCTTTTGATCTATGACCTTAGTCTACACAAGTCACTAAGTCTTGCTCTACACTAGCACAGAATCTTATATTGATGCAGTTGCAACATAAGCTGTGTATTTTGCATTGTTCAACATGGAAATTGGTTTAGAAATAAATTTATTTGTTTATTTAATATGACACCTTTGATTTTGCATTAGCACCTCTGACTGTTACTAGAAGTGTTGTAAATTGTGATCTTATATAACAATGTGACACCCTGACAAAAATGATAGAATCAACATCTTGGGTAGGTGTAGGGAACAGAGTATGACTATAAAACAAATTAATTTACTTCTTGATGACAGTCCAATTTTTATGACAGTCCAAAATTTTAAAGCAAAAATGACAATCAGATAATTTTAAAGCAAAAATGACAATCAGATGATGTTTTTATTTGTTCTTGAGTTTCAGGATGACAAGCACAATATTTTAGATATCAATTTAACATTGATACTATTTTTTAAAAGCTTATGTAAATCTAAAAACAAAACTAACTCTTTACAGTGATTGTCATATACACTTGACTTACAAGTACTACCTGAAATGACTTGTGGCCTATTTGACATGATACCTCAAAAATCGCATTATTATATCATGCATGAGTAAGCAAACAAATGTTAGACACACTTTTTATATATATATTTGGCCAAATACATGACAGATGTCCTAATGAACTTTCAGGTTTCATAAATTATATAGACAATAATTTGCTTAAAGTAACTACTGATTAAAACCACTTAAATTTTAATACACAGTAATATGAGATTTTAAATAAAAGAGAAATTTACCCTTTTACTCCACAGACATGCCTGTTTACCCATATGAGACCAGTGTAGATCCAGATCAGCTGGCACATCTGTGCAGTCTGATCAGGATCTGCACTGTTCACTTTTTAGTCAGAAATAACCTAATGATTTAAACATGTGAACATTGCAGATCCTGATCAGTCACCATGGATGTGCTGGCTGATCTGAATCTACACAGTTCTTCCATGCCATAAAGGTGTGTACATGAAGGGAAAGGGTTAATCTCCACATAAATTGATTATATTATCAGTTATCAGTTGGGACCAAAATGTTTGACCAGAAAGCAGACTACATGTGTATCAAATATTAAGTTAGTGCTCATTTTGGGAATTAAAAGTGTTCTATTATTACAATTTTTTTCTGTCATGTGCACATTTCAACATGATTTCATAATCAAAATTTGTATGTGAGGTACATGTATAATCAAATACACTATTTACATGGTGTCTGTTTTGTTTTGTTGTGTTTTTTTTCAAATTTTGTTAAAATGAATGGTGTCACTACATTTGCTCAGCATCAAAAAGTTGTGTTTTAGAAAATAAAAAAATCAAAGCTTTTATAATCATTTAAATTGTTGAAACAAAAATGTAGATTGCTGTGAAGAGGAAGAAAAACATTTTTTGCTATGTCAGTGGGTTTTTGGCCTTATTAAATACATGTGAAAATCTGAAAATACCGGTACTTGAATCTGCTTAAGCTGGACTTTAAAACAGAAAACTTTTTTTTTCAGAGAAATTTACCTATTTTACAGTAGTGATGCCTACTTTTCTGCAATAAAAAATACAAAATCAAGAAAATACCAACTGAAATGAGCTTCAGAAAGGTGGTTATGAATATTGGCATTTTTATTTCCAATTGATGTGTTCCCAGGTTTACATTTTTACAATAATCTGAGTTCTCTTAACATTGTTATACATTTTAAAAAATGGACCAAAAACATTTTTAATGCATGATTTGATTGGCAACAGCAATTCATTTGGTAAAGAAAATAGATATAAAGAAGCATTTTGTTTCAAATCACTTACTAAGACCTGTAAAGGAGTGTTACATATGGATAATCAGACTACATGACATTGTACATGTCTATTTTTAATTGATTGAGATTATTTCATCTATTTTGGCACAATAGCTGAACTATTTTTCAACTTAAATGAGTAACTCTATCATGCACATTCAAGTAACTTGGATCAATTATGTACCATATTGTCACAATATTTTTCACACAGCATCTATAGCTTCAATATCACTGTTGTTAATAACTGAAAATTCCTAAGGCATTGTCATTCCTGCAGATATTTTCAAGTGACTGCACAAATATGCCCCAAAATCTTCATGATGTATTACACTATATATTGAAGTCTCAATGTGGTGTTAATGTGATGTATATAAAAACAGTACTTTTTAGGTCTAGATTATAACTTAATGCATACACATGCAAATATATATTTTTGAATAGCATGGCACAATTTTTTGCAATTACAAGTAACAAATTCAAGTTTAAACAAGGGATCATTCTAAAAAATAAACTTTATATTTCAGTCAATAATAAATCACGCACAATGTGACTGACATAATTATTAGAAATTACATGTATCAATAAAGAATTTATCAATATTTAATATTGCGTTAATCGAGGTAATGGAAAACATTTGGGTTGTAAAATTTTAGCAAGAAGTTATTATGTTTTACACATTAAAAACCCAAATGTTAAGTAAAAGTTAGATTGCAAGTTGTGCGGCTGAATTCAGAGAAATTTGATGCAGACTTAAATTCTTTCCAAAAATCACATAATTATATCATGCATGAATAGACTAACAATATTTAGACACAATTTATTTTTTAATATTTTGGCCAAATACATGACATAATAAAACATTATCCGATATTATTACAGCTAGAGCTCGATAAGAGGCAGTGCCTTAGTTCATATTAGAGGTGAGGGCAAAACCAAAAGTCACAAAATTGACCGTAGCTTTTGTATAGAGGATATACTGAAACCGGCAAAAACCGCTGAAAAATCTTCTGTGTAACAGCTAACAATCGCATTATTGCAGAATTGCATAGAATTGTTCAATATTACTTAAAATTCCATATTTAAGCAATGAGACATGCGTTTACGTTTACGAAGAACATACCCACCACCGACAATTTTTGTGATTTTGGTTTTAGCCCTACTTTGATTAAATGTCAATGGTGTCAAGACGCGTGAAGAGAATTTAACAATTGTTTATAAAAAGAAGTTAAAATAATGAATTCTATTATTTCAAGTTTGCAGTGTATATCCCAAATCCTTGCTGAGAAATTTAAAAAATATGATCGGTGTAGTTAGAACATTGGTTAAGTGTACATCCGGTATATTGTCCAAAACATGAAATTTGCATACCACGTATGTGTTATGTGTGGTTTCAATATCTCAACACGTGCATGTTTTGGTATTCTTAAATCTTTTAAAATGGATATATTTCTCCTGACTTTCAATATTTGTTCGGCATTATCTGTGATACGCAGGATTTTATACAAGTAGATGAAAAGGGAACTCTGAAGACCCTCGACCACGAGAAATATGAAAATAGTGCAGGCTCGGTTTGATTGAGCATGTTCATGGGCAGTAATGGAAATGCTTTTTACTGCCCACGCCGTTGAGCACAACTCAATATTTACACCAATAAACAGTACAATTTTGCTCCATCCCAAACGATGGTATGCATATGGCGGTGAACAAAAAAAACTAAAGCTAGGTTAAAATTGTGAGTTATTAATAATTACGTTAAAACCACATATTGAAAGTTTCTAAGAAAAGAGCACCCTAAAACCCGGTTTACACTCTTCGAGTTTCAAAATTGTGTCTGGAGTCTGTGTTTTCTAGTTGTGTTAGTAGCTGATGTGCATATTTCACATTTGTTGATGTCTAATTAATTCAGTTAAAATATAAATTTCATCAATTATATTTATTACTGAGTAAATTACGTATTTACAATAGAAGAAGTAAAATCACTTAAATGAGTTTTTAAGTAGGTTATCATCAAAGTGTCACCGTTTGACGACATGTCTACATTTGTAATTCAAAGTGAACGGAACATATGTTACAGTTGCCGTGATGTCTCCAGCAGGCAAGTATTATTGTTTAAATTTTCTTTAACGAAACTTTTATAAACAAGTGTTTTGAGTGAGCATAAAGTTGAAAGCGTAAATGGATACTGAAGCTAATATAAACAGCGTGGTGTATGCACGACCAATGAACGCAATCCAGCATGGCAGAACGACCTTTGATGAAAATATGATATAAATAAATTTATGATTTAATGACGTAATATATACTTAAAGAAATTAAAAACGCAAATTCTTAAAAAAACGTATAAGTAGTGTAGGCTGCCTATCCAGTCGGTATGCACTCAGTGACCCCTCTATAGATTCTATATAAATCCGCCGTATTTAAAAATCGACAAAAATGATGTAAATTTTTGAGCGGGCGTTCATGTAGTATTGTATTTTGAAACCTTAATAGCAGACGACATTTGAATTTTCCAATCCACCAAAACTGGGCGCTTTATATTTCCACTTTCTACCGAGACCGCAGAAATTAAGGCCGATTATGAAAGAACTCGATGGCACAGAAATAAAAATATCCATGAATTCACAGAAATAACCTCCTATACGGTAACTAAATATTTCTATGACCTGTTGTAAAAGAGATAGTTAAGGAAAGTGTTAATCTTATAATTACAGGAAGCACACTTTTCTTCGCCCTATGTCTTAATTTGGCGCACTGGACATGTAAGTAATTTTTCATAAATTAAAAAAAAAACAAAACAAAAAAAAACAACAAAAAAGTGATCAGCGCCGGTTAACCTGAGGTTTCAATTTAATGTAAAAATCACTTTTTTGAATTCTACTACATGTATAGCGGCCGACGAACGCAAAGCGACATTTTTGCGAAACACATTCTTCTAAAGGTTTAGCATTGCCACAACCAATGTTATAATGTCAAACGTATTTTACAAAACAGATTGTCTGGAATGTTTCTCTTGTGTATCGGTAACAGATCAGTTATCATGTAACCAAACTACAAGCTGCGGACAAAACGAGGTAAGTCACGTTACTGTACTGTATTTTGTATTAATTTTATGAAAGCAAGTCGCCTAAAGTAAAGTGTTCCTCACCATGATATTTGAGGAATTTGTTTTTTAATTCTTATTAATTTTTAATATTTCTAACTTTTTTTTCATAAAAATAATATTAAACAGCCAAATATTCCTCTTTTTGTCCTTGAACTGTAATTCTCTCCGAAATATGCACACTGTCATTTGGCATGAATAAAACTGGTACTGTTACAAAACGAGCCAAACTTTTCATATGTTCGGCGGCTTTCAAAATTTCCTTTTCATTTTCTTCCAAATATAAAACCAATATGGGTGGAAGTTTAAAGAAAGATAAAATATGCATTTTAAAGGATGTGATTTTCATATACATGTAGCGAGACAAACATGGTTACATAATCGTGCTATTTGGTGCTGTCCAGTTAGTAAATTGTATTTACATTTCGAATTGTTATGTTTTAATTTAATATTTTTTATACGGCATTCAAATAGTATTTTGTATATTTAACAACTTTGAAATGTGATCTTAGCATTCTGTAATACACAGGTTTGCTTTACTGACAGACGAGATGCATCGTTTACATTCGGCTGTACACATAATCAGGTAGATCTACTTCTATATGGCATTATACAATATAACAGAGAATTATTCCTAATATATATATATTTATTACATGTGTTACTATAAATAGTAACATATAATGACCAAAATGCCCGGGTACTTTGCATGATAAAGGGCGGGCCGAAAACCTGATATCGCGGGCCGAAAACCTGATATTGCGGGCAGAAATCCCGTATCACGAATTTTTGCACGTGGTAACCATTGATACAGAATTGAACTTTTACATTTCAAGATGGCGACGATTGAATCGATCGAGTCCCATTCAAGTCTTTTGGAGCTAGATACAAGAAGTAGCATATTTAAAAAAGAACTTGCATGCTTACATAAGACATATTTCTAAGAGCGACAAAATGACAAGAGAAACATGGAGAAATTGTACATACCTGGGGACAACCAAGAACAAAAAGCACTGTATTTCCAGAATCATGTTCCTTCATATTTTCTTTAGGCATAGGCCTATAATTCTTTAAAACAAGACATGATTCATTGTGTTTTTGTTGAATTGAAGCTCCCAGCAGCGTTATGAGAATGAAACACTCACAAATAACAGCCTTTACATACCCATACCGCTGTAAAATACTTCCAGAACTCAAATTTTCCCAATCTCATATCGAGCACAATTTTATCAAATCGTCCGAAGACATAATCACTTAAAACCAAATAAAACTAAAAAATCAACTGACAGCAACTTCCTCTGTTACAGTTTGAAAATGTAAACAATCTTTAATTACGTCACAAAACTCTAAATGACGTAGTAGCGAAAGCATTCATCGTGACGTAGTTAATTAACGAATAGACAAGTGCGCAGTTAATTTTTGAATTAAAGAGCATTAAAATGGCAGACTTTGATATCAGCCCGGCACATGTAATAAAAAGGTTATAAACCGGTGTTCAAGGGCCGGGAGGTGATATCGGCCCGGCAGAGCAACATAGGCCCTCGAGCTAAAGCTCTCGGGCCAATATTGCTCTTCCAGGCCGATATCACCTCCCGGCCCTTGAACACCGGTTAATAACCTCTTATTATCACATACCTTCCGGTGTGGGAGTGTAATAACACCCGTTATATATTGTTGATATATAACTAGTTATATATCGCAGCCGAATCACTTTTCATCCGCGTTATCAGCAATCAAAACAAATATATGAAAATGACTTACTTTTGAAATCTGACCACTTCAGGCAAGCAATCAACTTCTATAAGGAACTTAAGCATCCCTTATATTGATAATTTCCACGGAAATATAACTTTCTGACACTTGTTTACTCCGTAAGATAGCAATAGGAAAGTCCATGATGAAATTCAACAACAGCAACAGAGCCATTTTCATTTCGTTTAAATCGAAAACAAAATGACCCAGACGCTGACATCGTTTTCAAAACATCGTCGGTGTGATCTTACAACATCCCAGAAACAAAATAAAAACACCAGAACCACATTTTCAATCCAAATTAGGAGTTTCTATCCAGCAAATTTCAAAGTTGTCATATGCCGCTTTGAAAGTTTACACAAATGACGTCATACAGTAGATCGATTTATTTAATAAAACACAACTTCAGAAGCCTATAACTGGTAGGTTCTTTTAATATCTAGACTCTAGCGCAGTTAATATTATTTTTTCATATTTACTTATTTTGGCAAATGGTTAAAAGGTAGGATAAATTCTTTAGGGACTAACTTATATATCACCCGATACGACCGAATTACACACGTTTTGATTTCGCTCTACTAGGCGAGAGAAAGGAACAATTCATGCTGTTTGCTTGTTTTTTCAGGGTATGTGATAAATAGAATACATCATTCGTGTTCATTTTATACTGAAATTATTAAACTCGTCATCTAAATCGATATAAAACTCGGCAAAAGCCTCGTTTTATATCGATTTAGATGACTCGTTTAATAATTTCAGTATAAAATGATCACTCATGTTGTATCCTCTATATATATTTATATAGTCTTATGTTTACCATGTTAATATACTCAACTACTGACACGAGCGATATGACCGTTTATTTGTTATTGCCATGCGAATATCAGGCCTCGAAGCTCAATGCTTGAATTCTGTCTTTTTTTTGCTAGCTTAACTAAGTTTCTGTAATTTCTATTCTTTAGCAATGTAGTATTGGAGCAGGGACTCTGATTGGCAGGGATGTTACCACCCGTCAGTTATCTAATTGTCATGAATGTTGCTCGACGGATCTCTGCAATTCAAACCTCTGTGTCCATTCTCAGCGTTAGTATCCTACGTTCTAGACAGACGATATAACTTAAAGCGATTGCTTATGTGATATATAAATTGTCTAACAATAATTAATATAGCAGCCGTTATGTAGAAAAGCCTGAACACTTTCTCGATGCTGTTCAGTTAAAGCGTCTTAAAAGCGGGTTCGCTCCCAGCTAGAGGCTCTATCATTTAAAATTCACAGTAGCGCTATTTGTGCAGTCGCCGTGATGGTGCGGGTTCGCTCCCAGCTAGAGGCTCTATCATTTATAAAAATCATTCGTTTTAACTTATGTTTATTGTAATGTCTTATTTTAGCTATGTTATGAGACTTTCCTCATGTATTCTTCCTCGATGCATACATACGTCAGTGTTCTACAATTGAGATATTCTCCCCTCCCCCCGTCAAAACAGTTTACAAATAAAAAATTACCATTTTATGAATGCAAACGATTGAGAAATTTATGTATGCCCATCACCCAAAGAATGCAGCTAATTAACAGCAGATTTATTTCAGCTTCAGATTGTGAGGATGACGAAACAGTGGACTGTCCGAAATTAAATACGTTAGTCAGATTATGTGCAGATGTCCAGCAGGCCAAGTTCGTCTGTGCAAAGTTCTGCAACCTCTGTTCTTTGGGTAACCTCTCATTCAATGTTGCTTTTCTTTGTAGTGTTTAATACACAGTAACGTTTTGCATTGGGCAAGTAGAAAATATTCCATGTAAATCTGTCAAAAATTATAGAATGGTGATATTTCCATCTGGAAAAAGTATTTTGATTTTAGATACCTAAAAGAATTTAATGGCAAAAATTATATTACACAGATACACATGTAAAATTCAATCAACACGATTTGGACAGTGTAATATATTCTGAAACAATATAATGTAATGTAATGTAATTCAAAGGCACAAAAATAAATCCAAAGCGAAATAAAATGATACTACAGTAAATACATTTTACAAGCCATCCATTTACTTTTTAACGCTGAGATTTTATAATTACCATTAAGTAATTAAACAGTTCTAGTGGTTATATAATAAAATGACAACTGTATGTTTGTAACTTTCACTTGTAACATAATGAATTAAACAAAACATACGCCATCATCGTGTATGACAATCATGTAAAATATAAGGATGTTTGATCATAATACTCATACAGGCAAAAAGTTATGTAAAGTGCGAAAGGATGCATAACTAAAAACACGATAATAAGTATAAAAACTCTTACAATCTTAAATCATATTAAAACTTCTTTGATAAAGCATTTTATATTTCATGTTGGTTTTTAAATTAATTTAGTTGACGGACAGTGGTCAGTATGGTCCTCTTGGTCAGTGTGTTCAGTGACCTGTGAAACTGGACAGCAAACCAGACAAAGAAATTGTACAAATCCTGCTCCAGCTAACGGAGGACTGAACTGTAATGGGACTTCGTTAGACACAAAACCGTGCTCACTGGAAGCTTGTCCCGGTAAATTAAAAAATCCCAAATATATTTTTGAACTACTTTCATCTGCGTGTTACCTTTTAAGTCACGACTTAAATAAATGTCAAATACTTAATATGTGGGTTTTAAAACTAGTACTAACAATGTTTGTATTAAATTTTCTACTAAACAATATGATAAGGGCCACTGTTTCCTCCAATGACATGAACATGTGCATACCTTTGAATTCTAATAATAAAGTTTATAGCATTTAAATGTTGCAGCGATATACGTTATATATTAATTTGTACACGTATAACGAGAAATGAAGAACAAATCTGTCCCCGGGGCACAGTCCTACGTTTTCTAGTCTTAATAAACGATATGCCAGAATGACCCACGTCGGAAACTAGGCTATTTGCAGACAATGGCCTACTATACAGAAGGAACAGATCAGCTTAAGACGCAGACAAGACCCAGAAATCTACAGCAAAAGGAGACCAAATGCCAGATGTCGTTCCATCCTGAGAAATTCAGGTCATCCACATGTGCACCAACGACAGATTTCGTTAACATCGCTTTTACAAGCTAAAGTGTCATATACTTGAAGCGGAAGACAGTGCCTTATATTTGGCGGTCAACCTTCATCAATACCTTAGCTGGAAGGAACATTTGGAAAACACAACAGTAAACGCATCCAAGTCCCTTGGATTCCTCAGAAAAAACTCTTTAGCTGCACATAGAGCACCAGAGAATGCACTTACTCCACTCTAGTGTTTCCAATACTCTATTTCAATATCACAGTAGCGTTGTTTGTGCCGTGTGGCGGCTGTAAAAAGTCTCCCCGTACATTCAATCAGTGCTGTTATCAGAAACGTCCGTTGAAGGTCGTTGAGCACGATACTTATGTACTATGTTTATAGTACTTCTAAAATTCCTTTTGTTTTTAATATTTCGGCCAGTTTATAGATAGGTGGATTCAATATCTCAGCCCTTATAGATTTGGATATTGTCCAATCACCCCCAAGGATATACTTCCTGCTTTTTAAATTTTGCCTTTGGCGTAGTCTGTGATATGCAGGATTTGTATTCTAAGATCCCCTGTCAAAATTCTATTCTGTTCAGTTCCGCCCATTGTTTTCTCGTTTAGGGCAAACCCATTATTTTATCTGGGGACCATACGCCGCTGAACATGGAATGGTATTAATCTGAAAATACCTCATTGAAGGTTCCATGTTCACCGCCATATGCATACCATCGTTTGGGATGGATCGAAATTGTACTATTTAATGGTGTAATTACTGAGTTGCGCTCAACCCGGGGCTAGGCGGCGTGGTCGGTAATAAGCATTCCCATTACTGCCCATGAACAGGCTCAATCGAGCCGAGCCTGCAGTATTTTCATATTTGTCGTGTTCGGTGGCTTTCAAAGTTCCCTTTTCATCTATTTCAATATCACAGTAGCGTTGTTTGTGCCGTGTGGCGGCTGTAAAATGTCTCCCCGTACATTCAATCTGTGCTGTTATCAGTTACGTCCGTTGAAGGTCGTTGAGCACGATACTTATGTACTATGTTTATAGTACTTCTAAAATTCCTTTTGTTTTTAATATTTCGGCCAGTTTATAGATAGGTGGATTCAATATCTCAGCCCTTATAGATTTGGATATTGTCCAATCACCCCCAAGGATATACTTCCTGCTTTTTAAATTTTGCCTTTGGCGTAGTCTGTGATATGCAGGATTTGTATTCTAAGATCCCCTGTCAAAATTCTATTCTGTTCAGTTCCGCCCATTGTTTTCTCGTTTAGGGCAAACCCATTATTTTATCTGGGGACCATACGCCGCTGAACATGGAATGGTATTAATCTGAAAATACCTCATTGAAGGTTCCATGTTCACCGCCATATGCATACCATCGTTTGGGATGGATCGAAATTGTACTATTTAATGGTGTAATTACTGAGTTGCGCTCAACCCGGGGCTAGGCGGCGTGGTCGGTAATAAGCATTCCCATTACTGCCCATGAACAGGCTCAATCGAGCCGAGCCTGCAGTATTTTCATATTTGTCGTGTTCGGTGGCTTTCAAAGTTCCCTTTTCATCTATTTCAATATCACAGTAGCGTTGTTTGTGCCGTGTGGCGGCTGTAAAATGTCTCCCCGTACATTCAATCTGTGCTGTTATCAGTTACGTCCGTTGAAGGTCGTTGAGCACGATACTTATGTACTATGTTTATAGTACTTCTAAAATTCCTTTTGTTTTTAATATTTCGGCCAGTTTATAGATAGGTGGATTCAATATCTCAGCCCTTATAGATTTGGATATTGTCCAATCACCCCCAAGGATATACTTCCTGCTTTTTAAATTTTGCCTTTGGCGTAGTCTGTGATATGCAGGATTTGTATTCTAAGATCCCCTGTCAAAATTCTATTCTGTTCAGTTCCGCCCATTGTTTTCTCGTTTAGGGCAAACCCATTATTTTATCTGGGGACCATACGCCGCTGAACATAGAATGGTATTAATCTGAAAATACCTCATTGAAGGTTCCATGTTCACCGCCATATGCATACCATCGTTTGGGATGGATCGAAATTGTACTATTTAATGGTGTAATTACTGAGTTGCGCTCAACCCGGGGCTAGGCGGCGTGGTCGGTAATAAGCATTCCCATTACTGCCCATGAACAGGCTCAATCGAGCCGAGCCTGCAGTATTTTCATATTTGTCGTGTTCGGTGGCTTTCAAAGTTCCCTTTTCATCTATTTCAATATCACAGTAGCGTTGTTTGTTCCGTGTGGCGTCTGTAAAATGTCTCCCCGTACATTCAATCTGTGCTGTTATCAGTTACGTCCGTTGAAGGTCGTTGAGCACGATACTTATGTACTATGTTTATAGTACTTCTAAATTCCTTTTGTTTTTAATATTTCGGCCAGTTTATAGATAGGTAGTTTCAATATCCCAGCCATTATAGATTTGGATATTGTCCAATCACCCCCAAGGATATACTTCCTGCTTTTTAAATTTTGCCTTTGGCGTAGTCTGTGATATGCAAGATTTGTATTCTTAGATCCCCTGTCAAAATTCTATTCTGTTCAGTTCCGCCCATTGTTTTCTCGTTTAGAGCAAACCCACTATTTTATCTAGGGACCATACGCCGCTGAACATGGAATGGTATTAATCTGAAAATACCTCATTGAAGGTTCCATGTTCACCGCCATACGCATACCATCGTTTGGGATGGATCGAAATTGTACTATTTAATGGTGTAATTACTGAGTTGCGCTCAACCCGGGGCTAGGCGGCGTGGGCGGCAATAAGCATTTCCATTACTGCCCATGAACAGGCTAAATCAAACCGAGCCTGCAGTATTTTCATATTTGTCGTGTTCGGTGGCTTTCAAAGTTCCCTTTTCATCTATTGCGGAGCATCAGCTTGAGACCCCTTGTGAGCTTCTGACATTAACCGTCCACTCCAGAGACGAAGTACCCGTTATATCATCAACACCCACTGGGGACAGAACGTCTGAATGTGTTTGCAACATGATGAGGGACCTAGGCTGGCAACCGCTACAACATCAGAGGCAAGACACCAGGTTGATTCTTCTCTACACGATTCACCATCGACTGGTCGATAAGAACCCTCGCATATTCAGCCCAGTAATAGGTGGAGACAAAATTCATCAAACAGCAGCAGGTTTTATAACAACTCAAACTACCCCGCACAGTGCGAGAGTAGAAACACCTGCCCAGTCACTGATGCAACCACCAACTGGAGTGTTTCGACTCTGCCATGAATCTGCACAGAGCAGCCTTTTCCAGTCCAACCTACTAGTCTGCCAGCACGATGTATTTAAGGAATAAATTTCGTGTTTGATAAGTTCATCGAGTCTTGAATGTCATTAGGGCTGGTTAAAGTGTGTGGAGTCCGAAGGACTCCACGCGTGCTTTAACCAGCCCTAATGACGTTCAAGACTCGATGAACTTATCAAACACGAAATTTATTCCTTATATTTACACCTCATTTTATCATTTTGTTTCTAAATTTAATATAAAATATATACTTTTTACTAATTTCGAAATGTTGTTTAAAACATTTCTTACCCCGGGTTTGGCATTTGGACTGGTCCGCCTATTTACTCAAATAAAAAAAATCATACTACGACCAAAAATAGTTCCATGTTTATTGAACACATTCATCCGTTTTTTCAAACATTTATATACAGAAAAACCTAATATTTCACAAAAACATCAAATTTGTATCACAGCAAGTACTATCTATGCGAGTAAATGATAGTCTAAGTAAAAACCGTTATTTTGGCGGGATGTTAGAAAAGACTAATGCGTTAAATTTTCAACCAATGATAATTCTAGAAAGTTTACATCCGACCCTCACTGAATCGGATTTTTGGCGGCCATTTTCTTTCTCGCTTAAAACATAAAAACGGGGGTTCGGGGGCGGTAGCCCCAGATATAACATAAAACAGGAACACGAAACGAAAGAAACAACTGGATTTGATGTCATATAAGTAAACTTGTTTACTTCCGGTTTGAGGGGTATAAAAGCAACTAAAAAATAAAAGTAATCTAAAAATAGCAACATTCCAGGAAGAGCTATCTAAAATTAGCAACGATTATAAAAATAGCGGGGATTTCATGACGTCAACAGGGCATTCCTTTACATCCGACCCTAAATGTACTCATTGCGCGGTGATAAGGCTAACGGTATTCATTGAAGATTGAAGTTCACTCGTCCCGTAAAGGATATTGAAGCAGTGGAAATAAAGGTGTAAATATATAATTTTGAAAGACTCAAATTTCAACATATAGTTTAACACTGGATAAGTGATGGTTGTCTCATCACCTCAATAAGGTCAATACTAAAATCTTAGAAGACTCTTGGTCTTTATTGGAAGAAAAATAGGAGAACCTCGAGAACCTGGAAATTCAATATTTTGTCTGCATGTTTACTGAATATACATCTGTGAATTTCTGAGTTTTTGTTAAAAATTCAAATTGAATTAAATTTAAATTTAAGTGTAAGAAGCGGCTTACGCCGGTTAAGATAAATTGGGAGTTTCTTGCATGTTAGCTTGTCTTTGCCCGCACCTTCAATGTTTCCCACAGTGTTGTTCAATGAATGTGGAATTGAAGGAAATGTAGCCCATTTACACGATGTTGGTCGTTCTAGGTGTACAACCCATGCACAAGACCGACTTGTTCTTGTTCAGGCCCGTCACAATCGTTATCATAGCGATACTTCGTTACGAAACATGCAAAATATACCGTTATCTACCCAGACAATAAGGAACAGGTTGCATGATGCTGGTACGAATTCGAGACGTCCTGCTTTTCGAGTACCTTTAATAAATAGCCACGTCATTAGAAGCCTGCGTTGGGTCTTAACCATGTGCAATTGCGCTTCTGTTTTGTTTACTGATGAGTGTAGATTTTGTTGAGACTTCACAGATAGGGGCGACGGAGTGTGGATAAGACCAAAGTAAACAAACATTTTGCTCCTGCTTGCAACTTTGAACACGACAGATTAGGTAGAGGGTCTGTCTGATTACTTTGTCTTGTCTTTGGCAGTACACGGAGGATGGGCCACTTGGTCTGATTGGGGGATCTGTTCGGTCTCCTGTGATGTTGGTATGCAGCGTCGTGAACGTACCTGCAGTAATCCTTATCCGGCCAGGAACGGCAATCACTGTTTTGGAGACCCATCGGAGTACAGGATATGTGTGCCCGGAGCATGTGCAAGTAAGAACTTTATTTCAAACCATGAATAACATGTAAATTTTTATGAAAAAAAACTATAATATTTGTTTGCTTTTTGATCATTTGCAAACAATAGTTACTTTTTTTATAGAGATTATTATTCGTATTTTTTTAAGTCAAATATTAGACATTACAAACATATTCGTGCAGTCTTTTATCATGCACCCTTATGCTAAAGCTCCTATACCCGCCGGGGTGATATTTGTTTCGCATATCGGTCACCGATGCGATATTGCTTGCTCCGTGTTAAGTTTACCATAAAATCCGAGGACACCTGTCGTCCAATCCGACGAGAACTCTAATCCGTAACTCCGCCCACAGTGACAAAACTACTCTCCGGAAGCCATTGTAACTAATGTCAACAAATATCGATAACGAAACAATTTTCGGTATTTCACTTTATTTCATAAAATTTGAAAACAAATAATGGTGTTATTGTCATTTTTTCTTAGAAAAACGTTTAATAAACACTGCTAATTGGACTTTCTCCGGTAAATCGTCGTTTTTGTCTGTATTCAAATGCGTAATTCCTGTCAATTCGTGACCCGTACGATTGTAATTGTTGGCGAGATGTATAGGTCGATCGAGGTAAATTGGCGATGTTTACAATTATTAATAGAATGTAAATAATGGTTAAGGCAAATTTAGACTTACCAGTATTATTTTGCAGGACCATATTATATCGCCTCGATAGCGCAGTGGTTAACGCGTACGGTTAGCAATGACGTATATTTTTTTCGACACGGGTTCGAATCATTCACGGAATTCAGAGATATATTTCGATTTCTATTTTTAAAGTTTTATTGCAGTTATTTCGTATCTTATACTTTTGCTTCAATTTATTTTATCACATAGATTATCTCGAGGATATCGAGGAAATAATTATTGTGTAAACAGTTTAAAAAAGTTATTAAAAAACATGTTTCGAAACTACAACCTATTGTACCCTTTCTGCCATTGCATTTCAACGTATTTTTATTGACTGCGTCTTAGACCACTCGGCTAATGGGGCGAGTTTTGGGAGCGTTACGCTTTGTATTAAACAAGGATAATTATATATGTCCATTGTTTACATGCAACGCCAATGTAAACACGCCAATGTAAACATTGCCAAATTACCTCTGTCCAATAATAGATTCATTTTTTTCACGGGGAAACTCTGGAAAATAAACCAGAAAAAACACTTCATTTAAAAAATAAACTTTGGCTGACTCCAAAAAGACATATATTGAAACAGGTCTGCAAAAGCAATAATAATTGTGACAGAAGAGTGACACACATTGCTTAAAAACAAAGTTTTGTTTAATAAAATTACTGGTCTACAATTTTTTGTGAGTGAATAAAAGCAGAAGAAGAATTAAATCTGTTGTTGTTAACCGTCAATAGAGAATAACAAGGTTACTGTCTTGCGATATAAGTGTTATCAGTTGAGGCCGATATGGGGAGCGGAGGGGCGAGGCTCTGTCAAGATTTTTAACAATATCCGGCACCATTTTGAGAAGTGATTGGTGAAATACTACAATTGTTTTACTGAAATTGAGAATTTCAACTTAATTAATAAAGGAAAAACAATACCTAACATTATTAAAATTCACTTATATGTATTTCACCAACGTTTCGGCCTTAACAATCCTTCTTCAGGGTAAAAAAAAATGGACTCGGAATTTTTTAACTTAATTAATCAAATGTTGATAAAAATTATTTTTAAAGAGTCTGCAGATAGATCACCAATCACCTAAATTAAATTTCAGGCTTTAATGTGATTTTTCAACATAAGCAAGTAAAGGCCCTGTCACACTACAGCGCGTTTCCACTGCGTTGCCACGGCGTTGTTTAATTTTCTAGAACGCCGTGAGATCGCAAGAAAAATCTGACTTTTATCGTGAAGATGGAGACTGCACGGCGTCCTCACTGCGACCATGGCGTTGCTTTGGATTTTACATGGCGTTCTATCGCGTTCCCACGGAGTTCTGTTTGGCGATTGCCTGCGCTCTTACTGCGCCTTCACTGCGTGCACTGCGCTTTCAGGGCGTTCTTACGGCGCTTCCGCTGCGTGCACTGCGCTTTCACGTCGCTCAATCTGCGCTGACAGCGTGTTGATGACGTTCTAGCTATAAAACGAAGTGTATCACGAATCTTCCTCATTTGCTTGTTAGTTCTTGAGCATTTAAGACTATGCCTGCAAAAAGACTCTTTCGTCGTATTACAATCATATGCAAAACGTCTTCATCTTGGTATGTTTGCTTGACATGCATGTAGGCCAGCAATAGCCCAACTTGATGCAGTACTTCAGTCACGGTGAAATGAATGTTTATTGCCAATCTTGTACATTATGTTTGTCATACACACGTCCATGAACGTAGAAGAAGCTTATTGGGAGCGCAATGATCGCTGTGACAACGCGTTAGAAGCTTATTGAGAGTGCAATGATCGCTGTGACAACGCGGTAGAAGCGCATTGGGAGCGCATTAATCGCCGTGACAGCTCCGTACAGTCGTTGAAAGAGCGCAGTGAAAAAATTAACACTCCGTAAAAGCGCCGTAGACGCGCCATAAAGCGCTGTAAAGTCGCAGTGACATCTCCGACAACGCCGTGCGATCTCCGTGCAAGCGCCACCGATAACCACAGCGTTCGCACTGCGACCTCTGTGCGCGCCTGCGGAGCTCTTACGGCGTTGTAGGAGACCTTACTGCGCTGCTACGGCGACCATACGGCGATCCCACTGCGCTCTTATCAGAACGCCGAGCGACGGCGTTTGTTTTGTGCATGCTCAAAGTGAGCGCCGTGGCAATGCGTTCTATGCGATCCAACTGCGTTTACTGGCGATGCCACTGCGTTGCTGCGGCGATGCTTGCGATCGTACTGCGCGTACCTCGGCGTTCTTGGACGCCGTGGGTACGCCGTGAGAACGCGACCCTGGTGTGACAGGGGTTTTTCTTGGTCATGTTTTGGAAAAAATCATGCTTTGCAATTAGGAATGGGACTGATGGCCGTGGATGCACTTCATGCAGGCGGATATTGTTAATGCATAGTCTGTTGCTTTTTTAAACTATGAAATCTTTCAAAAAATATTGAGTAATGATTTATCTTGTAATGTTACAAAGATGACAATTTGCAGCAAGTGTTAATTAAAATAAAAGTTTCTTCACAATATTGTATACGTAATTGTACTGCAATGGCTTATGAAATATTAAGAAAACTTGTTCAGTTATGAGAAAAAAAATTTATGCACACCATTTACTAATGATTTAGCCTATTATTTTAAGTGTCGACTTTCAAATATAAAGTAGGAAGTGTTCTTCAATAATTTAAATTTCTTATAGTATATAAACATGCATAATTATGATGTTGTAAAATATAACTGAGTCTTATTTCAAAGTTTTACCTTTCTTGTCTTTTACAACTCCAGTACGGTCAGTACCTCTTGTAAATTGTGCATGACAGAGACATCCATTCATAGGGTTAGAAAATCATGGTGGGACCAACCTAGACTAGCCACTAGTCTGATAATTAGTTTGTTTTGTCTTTTTTATTTATTTTTTATACATCATAACAGACTTTTATTGTAGCCAGTCTATTTTCTATCATACTGCATTGAGAGAGATGTCTGAATTATCATGATGAAGTTCAGATAGAGATGTAGACTAGCTCAAGATAAACAGTTAGAGAATTAATAAAAACAAAATACTTCATCGCCTGGAATCCAGGCTAGGACCAACCTACAAAATGATATAAACCAGGTTACTGTTTTGTGATATGCATTAAAACACATCGCAGGTACAGGGTTTGGGGGCAAAACTCATAAACATTAGACAAAATTATGGTTAATAGTAAATTTTTACTTAACTTTTAACTCCAAATATACACATTTTATTGCATGTGCCACCAGTGAAGAACCAGATGTTGAAATATACATAGTCTTGATTTAAGATCTAGATTCGCATTCGTTGCATCTTGGTCAGAAATAACCTAACGAATATAAAAGCGAACAGTTTAGACGACACAAATGTGGCGGCTGATCAGGATCTACAATGTTCACCACGCAATAAAGGCATTTACATAATCAAATATTGGACAAGCCCTTTTCTGGCTTTTCTGAGAAAAAAAGACCCTTTCCATAATTGGAAAAATCATGTCAAGAAACATTCAAAAATAGGGAAAAATGTAAAACAACTGGAAAGCGATTGATAAATCATTTCTCGTACTGTCCTAAAACATGTTTTTTTTACTCTCGCACTAAACATCCAGATTTCGCGAACCTGTTCGGCATCACAAATTTTATCTTTCAACAAGAATATTTTTTTAATTAGGAGAAAACCCAAAATTTGCATTGGGAATGCGTCGGACCCATGGTATGCACAGAAAAACGCCTGTGGAATGGAATCATTCATATAACCGGACTAAAATTGAAGATTTTTCTTTATAACTTTTGTACTTGAACGTCTGATTTCAATCAAAATGTGTTTATTCAACTGATAAAATTGTCCTGTCGATTGAAAGTTGGGTGAACAATTCAGTACCCTGAAAATGAACAATTTTAAAGTTATATTTTATAATAAAAATTACCTAGTAATACATTTGAGATATCAATCTTCAACACTAAACATGTCAAGTGTTGACTAAACAGTTACTGTAGTAGGTCTACTGTACTGTAGACCCTGTTCTTCTGAAGACCAGCATAGATCTATCTGAGGAAACAAGTGATATTTGCTACATTTGTATCATGGCCCCTCTTTAGTCTGATGGAGATTCGAATTCGGTGCTGCGTTGATGCCTTATGTTATTAAATATGTCTCAGTGACATTTCCTAGATGCGAATGTTGATCAATGTCAAAAATTATAACGATGACACAAATCACTGAACAGGATTCCAGAAACATACCGATACTTCACTTTTCCGTTGCCACTTTATTCTGTAATAAATCCGATTTCTGACTAAAACAGTTGTTTCTCGATATAGTTATCCACGAACAATTGTTAATTTATCAAATCACACCGAAATAAACACATTTTTCGTCATAAAAAAATGGTGTCCACGACCTCGCTAAATAAATTTGATTAATCATATCCCTGAGCATTGAACGTTCGTTTGAGCATATTTTACTTATTTTATCTTAAATTTGGTAAAGAAATGGGTAGTTTATCGCTAACTTCTTAAAAGTTTATGTAAATCATAACAAAAGGGGCCGAAAGAATTATTTATCGGCGCGTAAGAAATACCACGCGCGTTGTAAAAGAGCCTCGCCCCTCCGCTCCCCATATCGGCCGAGCCTGATAACACTTAAAGCGCAAGACAGTAACCTGTAATTCTCTATATATTGGTCCACCTAGATGTGATTTATTTCGTCATATTCCTGAAAACTGAAAAAATGTCTTATATTTACTAAGGATGATATGCACAATACGTAGATTCAATTATTATATTTATTAATTCCTGGGCATGCAAATAACAAACATGATTTAAGTCGGATGAAACCATAGCATATGTATTGGCAACCTCTTACAATGCCGCTGTATCGATGTGGATGGATAATTTCCCAAAAAGTCATCAAGAGATCATAAATATGTTTGTTTTTATAAGAATCTTGGGGAGTAGAATTCAGTCTCATTTTATTCTCTGATTGTAAATATTTAAAAATATTACTACAAACAATTTCATGGCTATAAATGTGCATGTCATGATTATTTATTCATTGTATCATAATTTTGAAATTTATATTTTTTATATATATGACCAAAATTTTATATATCGAAGTTTTGTGTAGTTTTTCCCTAATAATCATCATATGAATACCTGGTATACCTTGTTCTCTTTCTTTGTATTCGCAAAAAAGAAATACATTATAAAATTCAAACTTAAAACTTAAAAATGGTGGTCACCTTATGAAAATGCTTCTAAAGATTTTAAAAGTGTCATCGATGAAACTAATAATAGATACATTTACAGATGGCAGCTGGTCAGAATGGGGATCATGGGGTGCATGCAGCGACATCTGTGGTGGGGGTGTCAAAACTCGGGAACGTTCATGTACCAACCCGTCCCCATCTATAATAGGAAACACCTGCATTGGCAGCTCAGTACAGACCACTATATGCAATAAGAATCCATGCCTTTATGGTAACTGAATATTGCTGAATCATTGCATTTTAAAATATATTAAAAGTTAACGTATTTACAAAATGATAAATTCCAATCAATCCACTTATTGGCTGGACATCAGCGCATAAACAATGCCACTGATAAATAGGTCCAGGTATAAGACTTTATACTAATAAGCCCATCAATTGGAATAATTATTACAATATTATTTTAAGCCTCATCAGCAGGTGTTAATACAAATCTTTTCTGAACGTCTCTAATTCCTTTTTTTTCAAATGACGAAAGTTAAAACGATGTAGTGTTGGTAACAACGCTGTTTCTTTTTTAAAAAAAGGGATTTACAAGTGTCAGTAATTTTGAATACTTGATTTTTCTAATTAGAAAGATTATTAAGCTCAGTGTGTTCTCGATTGAACAACTTATTGCAGAAATGAATCAACACTTTCTTTATTAAAGTCAATTTCCAACGTAAATTAAAGCCCAAATGAACATATTTAAACTATGATCAACAGCCAGTTATAATACTAATCAAATCATTCTTATCTATGAAACGTCCATTTATACTGATATGGAAAGGTGAAATATGCATATCACGAATCGCCACATTCAGAAAAAACAGCCTGTGAAATACCTTGTTGCAAAAATGATATTAAACTGCATCTGTATTTATGAATTAGATCTGGGTATCGACGATAAAACTTGCAAAATGTTTTCCTTAATTTTTGATACCGATAACCTTGTTTAAAAAGTTTTTCTGTAATGCAAAGATTACGTTCATTGAAATCATTAATATCGTTGCAAGCTCTTGAAAAGCGATCAAGCTGTGAAATATAAACCTTGTAAGATGTTGCACGGGGAACATCGCTGTCATAAACGGGAAAATATACTATATCACAAGAATCATTTCGAACAATCTACACGATTTTTTATTACCCCATCTGCACAGAGGCAAGTCTTGTATTTACAGATCCGATAAAAATCATCCTTAAAGAGAATTATGATTAACTGAGCATTTTGTTTCTTAAAGCAAACTGTAAGGTAATATCGGACAATGGAGATGCAACTACTGGATTCAAGACTATTTACCCGGATGGTAACTATGAACGCTAGACCCACACTCCGAGAACAATCTTTTTACTGTGTGAAACACGACATTATCCTTGCTTATTTATGAACAAATACATCGTTCAATTTGCTCGAATTCCAAAACCGATGATGTTTACTCAGTGACACTAACATATACTTTAGTAAACATTTTCCAAGGCTTTAAAATAACATCACAATGCCACAAGTTTACATGATGTTTTACAAACTGAATATTGTCATAATGAGATGTATTTTTCCCAAAGAGTTCAGTCGATGATAAATACGTAGCAATTAGTTGAAGATTTCACTTAATAACCACATTAATCATTTACTCCAACCAAGCTTGCATTATGCTCTTATTTGTAGTGTTTAATGGTTTTCTAAGTTCCCTTTCATCTACATGTATTAAGAAATATACATGTTATTTATACGATATTTATAGGCAAAATTTTATTATTAGTAATAAACTTAGTCTAGCAGTTGAAGTTGAAAGGTTTTTATTATTGGTCCCAGGCAAAAATGTAACATAAACACTACGCTCAGTAACAAAATTATCCGTATACCATTTGAGCAAACTATTTCACAATAACTATAATGAACGTTCACTTATGTAACAGGAACTCACTCTATCAGTGCACTGTGTATTAATGACGTTGACGGTGGCGGGTGGACGGTTATCCAAAAACGGGAGTCATCCTCGGATTTCTACAAGGACTGGGCGGAATACAAAAGGGGATTCGGAGATATGACAAATTTTTGGATTGGTTTGGACAACATACATCTTCTCACTTCTCAAGGTAATCCCATCCCAAAGTTTCGTAAAGTATACACCCCTTTCTCTAAATCAAACTCTCACAGCTTTAAATTTCCTTTTATACTTTTCCGTAAAAAAAGATATAAAATAATACCTATGCCAAAGAGACCGAATTACAAATGTTTTAAATTCTCACTACTAGCCGATAAAAGAACTCTGATAAGAATAGCTCTCTTTTCTAGGTTACATATATGTGTGATAAATAGTACACAACATTCGTGTTTATTTTATAATAAACTTTTTCGACTCGTGATTTTAATCAATATAATCTCGACAAAAGCCTCGTTTGAATAGATTTAAATGGCTCGTTTAATATTCTCTTTTCTGTATAAACGAGTTTAAAAGTAAGAAAACTTCTTTGTCCGCCAAATATACCCAATATTCATATATATTTACAGATTGAATTCAGAATTATGACTTAAGTAAAAAAACAAAAACAAAGACAAACATGTTTCTTATTTATTACTGTATTATGTACTGTATAAAAGCGTACAAATTATCAAGAAATTTGTTGTGAGTACAAAGAAAATCGTTGTTTGCTTTAAAATTCACAGTAGCGCTATTTGTGCAGTGTGGCGGCCGTCAAAAGTCTCCCCGTACATATAGTCAGTACTGTTATCAGTAAAATAACCCGTTACCGATGTCATGCAGTGATTGTTACGTATATCAGGGCTATCCGATCAACCTTTATTTGGGGTTGTCCCGGTTAGCTCAATCGGTTGCGTCGCAGGAATTGCAGGGCTAGGCGCTGTCGCCGTGACGGTGCGGGTCCGCTCCCAGCTAGAGGCACTATCATTTAAAATTCACAGCAGCGCTATTTGTGCAGTGTGGCGGCCGTAAAAAGTCTCCCGGTACATATAGTCAGTACTGTTTTTAGTAAAATAACCCGTTACCGATGTCATGCAGTGATTGTTACGTATATCAGGGCTATCCGATCAACCTTTATTTGGGGTTGTCCCGGTTAGCTCAATCGGTTGCGTCGCAGGAATTGCAGGGCTAGGCGCTGTCGCCGTGACGGTGCGGGTTCGCTCCCAGCTAGAGGCACTATCATTTAGAGTGAGTTGAAGCACTGACAAATTTAGGAAGCGTTGGACATGTTGGAAGGAAACCGATTACAATTGTCTTGCTGTGTTCTAAGTCACAACTGTACGGAGATTAGTATTTGATGTTTAACTAATGTAGATCCCATTATAGTATACTGCAGCAGCTAATATTTATAAGTAACACCTCACCATTTATTTTTTGATAAGATGAAAAGATGGCAAATATTTCCGTGAAATTTCGTCTCTAAATCAAATTACTTCTATGCGTAATCTCCTGCAATGATACACATTTTTTTTTATTTATCCATAATCTGTCATAAAGCAAGCACATTTTTCAGGCAACTATGAATTGCGTGTGGATATGAAGAGAAGTAATGGTTTACGAGCCGCTGCTAAGTATGGGGTAAGACTTGAGATAGTTACATGTATTTGAATTTGGCTATTCAGCTGACTTACTTCTTTATAAAATAATGATTCATACAAAATGAATTGTGATTTTGATAATTATTAAATACTATTTGAGATTGGAAATACCCTGCCAATAGCGATTTTGGGCTAAACATATGTTACCTATTGTTTGCTGAGAAATAACCCGGATATGACGAGTCTTGTAAATGTACAGTATTTCAGAAAGAAAAATGAAAGGGCCAATAACTCTGTGAGAAAAATTCAAACTCCATTGTGCTGATAATATGCATATCTACACTTGTTGGTGAAGCTCCCTGTAATGTTCGTTGAATTGCTTATAAACAGACCGGTCACGAGTGGTCCTTTGTCATATTTTAGAAAAATTAAATAGGTCAATTACTTAATGAAAACCCATCTCAACAACTCCAGCTATGGGTTGCGGTGAAATAGCCCAGAGAAAAGCGAAAGAGACAAAGCGTCGACCATTTGATCGGGGAGCATGTATAATGTAAGACCTTAACTCAGACAGTTTGAATAATTGGCGCTAAAGCACTTTTAAAAAATAGGTCAAAATTGTTAAATTGTTTTACAAAATGGAGAAGTTTCACAGGAAACTACATATTTTATGTACAACAATATAAATATCTCTGACAATTGTTTGATAACTTTCGTCAAAAGATGTGAAAGGTGAGAGGACGTGAAAAGAATTATTCTCACAAAAAGTCATGTACGGTACATTCGTTATAACGACCATAACTTAGATTAATGTGTGCGGACGATCAATATCCGATGCAATATTACCGAGTATAAGCTGTTGCATCTTATAACAATACGGAAAAGTTTCTCTTTCGTCATTTTAAGAAACACAGAAGACTGAGCCGACCGGAAGGATTTGAAACACGCACAAGAATGACACGATTACGAAGTCAGCTTGCTTATTTGTTATATTGTTGCAGACCTTTGCTATAGGAAGTGAAACAATGATGTACAACCTGACAGTTGCTAACTATAGCTATGACCCGACATTTGTCGATCCAGGAGACTCGCTATCAAATCACAATAGTATGAAGTTTTCAACGTACGACAGGGACAACGATGTCTTTGGTTCAAATTGTGCCGAAATCTTTAAAGTATGAAATTTTTTTTTATTCTCTTTCATGTTCTCACTATTATTTGTTATTCTGTTCTTGTCCGCCTTTTTAATAACCATGTATCGGTATGCTAACGTACATAATAATTAAAAATTTGCAACGTAATGTGAATGATATGATTTTAAACATTATTTTGTTTTTGACAAGTTGTTCCTAAAGTAATACTTCTTAGCAAAACGTATTGTGTAACACAGTTTAAAATCGCCCGTACAAAAAGGTGTCGGTGGTTTAAGAGTTTATGAAGTGCTGTTTTTCCAGGAACTATTTTATAAAACAATAAAAATTATATATCAAAATAAAGGAAACTTTTCATCCGACAAAATTTTTATCATTATGATTCGCCGTTCACTGATGCAGAATTTTGTCATAGCAAAATACAACATCAAACGATACCAAAATCGCATGTAGAGATGTAACGAAAATGTCTGAGTAACAGAAGATTATACTTACATTTTGCCAGAAACTGGCGCCAAAACGTTTTAAAATTTATACTGACGATGACGTAATCATTTACGCAGATGAAGTCATTTGAATTAACGTTAACGTTCGAAAAGTGCGGAGAAAAATGAAGATTTCGTGAATGAAACATTTGTGTAGAGATACAAGATTTGTGTTTAAAGAATGACGGGTAAGAAATTTTAAATGAATGTTTACCTAATATTTAACTTAATTTTGAGATCATTTTTAGATTTTCAAAAATGCGTTTTCAAATTGTTTCTTTTCCTGTTTTTGTTAGAAAATAATATATATAGTTTGTAAATTATGGGCAAATATTTATGTCTAGCGGAAATGGCAAAAATTGGAAATAATGCGTGTTATCGTGTCATTCACCTTAACATTTATCGAATAAAATAGTTTTAGCAATGAAACATTTTATTTCAAATTTATTCTAAAAAATAGCATTTTTCTGCTGTGTATGCTGACCATATTTCATTTTGGTATCATTATTTACCTGCTATAAGTGATAATATTTCTAAGTCTAGCGAAAATGTCCCAAACGCTATTTTGACACAAAGTAACGTCATTGTGCGTTTGGTTTCAAAAATTATTTAAATATCAAATTAAGTTATATTTGTATTCATAAGATATCAAATAAAGAATAAAGTCATTTAAAATATAAAGAAAAAGTGGAGAATCTTCTTATTTTATAATTATTTATTCTGTCAGTCACTGCATGATCTTTACAAACTTATTCACAAAATGTAATATGTTTCCATTAAGCATGAATCGCGGAAAGCACGTATCGCGAGAATACTCCTGCAGGAGGACTGCGATTACTCGAGATGATGATGATGAGCATTTATAGTTTATTCACATTTTTCAGGTGGTTCCAAAAGACAAAATATTCAGAAAAGAATAGACAACAAGAAAGAAAAGCGGAAGAAACAGAAGTTGGATTGGTATAAGAGAAACGCAGCGAATATCAACTACCATCGTAGAAAAAAAATACAAGGTAGCTTTTACATTTCTTCCGTATTTTTATGAAGTACATGTAATTCATTAATAAATTTGTTCGTTCATTCGTTCGTTCGTTCGTTCGTTCGTTCGTTCGTTCGTTCGTTCATTCATTCATTCATTCATTCATTCATTCATTCATTCATGCATGCATGCATGCATTCATGCATTCATTTTCTATTAATGAACAAGATGATTTGATGAATCAATCAATCAATCAATCAATTAATCAATCAATTTATCAATCTATCAGTAGACGAATATTTGACTTTTTAAGTATTTTCTAAAAAAAATGATACACTTTCGCCAGCAGTCTAACTTTTTGTCATAAATGTGTTCAACGTTTTAAATTTTATTTTCCAGATTATTCACAGACGGACAATGCATTGAGAAAACGGTATATTAGACAGACACAAGCAGAGGCAAGAAAGAGGAGAACAGGGTATCAGAGAAAATGGAGGTCGAAGAGAAAAAATAATGTCAGTGACATAGAAATTGCAAGCTTTCCAAATAGAATGAAAAAGTTACGAGCTTTGAAAAAAAGATGAAATCTTCTTTGCCGAAAACACCAACCAGGAGAGCAGCAACAATCGCGGCATATTTTAAAAACCATAAAAGTCCGGTCGTTCAATCCGTAAGAAAGAAATTAATTTCAAATAATGATAGCAGAGAAGATATGGTTTTACTAGAGGCTGTTATGTGCGACATTAAAGAAAATTTGAAACTCAAGAAAAAGAAAAGATCACATGAGGCGAGAATTGAAATGAACTCTATCACAACAACTATTAGTGGAGAGTCAGTCAGTAAATCAAGATGCAAAGTTAAGCTTGCTAAAAAAAACTAGGTGTTCCAGTTAGAACTATAGCAAAAGGGTGTAGAATTAGATCTCAGATCTCCCACGCTGATGAGTCGTGTTTCAAATATACCACTCGCAAAACCCGCAAAGACGCGATATCAGAAGAACTTAAAAGAAAAAATCATGATTTTTGGTGTGCACCTGACAAATTCCATCCTTCAGGCAATAAGAATGATGTACAAAGAGTTAGAACTGGTTTTAAGTCTTACACAAGTCATATGTACAGGTGTTACGGAAAACTCAAACAGACATCTACACAGACTTTAAACAAAGCAACCCTGACATTAAGATATCACAGCGTTCATTTGAGCGATGTAAACCATTTTTCATATGACAAGCGACAACAAAAGACAGAATAACTTGCTGCTGCAGATATCATATAGAAATAAAATCTGTATTCAGAAAATGCATGGACTTTAGGAAAAAGAATTGTTATGAATCCCCAGCACCAGTCTATGATAACGTATACGACATGTGCGAGAAAACTTTGTGTACACCTGTAGAAGAAAATCGGAACAAACAGATTTGCCTCGATCGGAAATGCGACAAATGCGGCGTTTCTGATGACCTGTTTTTACCAGAAGAATTAACCACAGATGACAGTGCACTCACAGTTAAATGGGAATGTTTCGAGTACCAAAATATTCAAGTAAGGGAAACAACAAGAAGAAAACTGCTCCTCGTAAAACGTGAAACTAAACCAGGCCTATTGTTCATGTACCTTTCTAAACTCTTGAAAACCTTTCCTGGTCATAATTTTCGATCGAAATGGCAGAGTTCTCAGTTTAAAAACATTGTTGATAACTTGCCGCAAAATCACTGTATAACAGTTCATGATTACTCTGAAAATTATCAATGTTCTGATAAAATTGAAATTCAGTCAAGTTATTTTCAGAAAACTGAAATTTCAATACATGTAACGCTACTATATCGTCATGCCGTACAAAATACTGACGGCATTCAAAGTACACCTGAAAATCCAGAAATTGTTTTAGAACATTTTTATGTTATATCTGCTGACGAGAAACATGACCAGCATTTTACCCATAAAGTTCAAGAGGAAATATCATTATATCTGCAATCAATAGGCTACAATGTTGACGTAATGCATGAATTCTGTGACGGCTGTTCTGTTCAGTATAAAAGCAGGAACTGCTACGGTGATATTGCCTTTTCCGTAGGATCATTCAACTACAAGACATTAATAAGAAACTTTTTTGAAACAAGTCACGCAAAAGGCCCTCAAGATGCAGCAGGAGGGCTGTTGAAGCGTCAAGCAGATTTAGCGGTCTTGAGGGGTGCAGTTGTTATCCAGAGTGCCAAAAATTTGTTTCAATTTGCCCAAAATAATTTGACGGAGACAAAATCCGATAAATGTCAACGGCGGATATTTAGATACTGTGAAAGCATCGACAGGTCTACTGCACGTCTATATAATCCCATTCCCGGTATTAGGTCAACCCATCAAGTCATAGCACATGCAAACACTAAACACAGCAAATTACAAATTAGATGGCTATCCTGCTACGAGTGTACGAATTGTATCATGGGAAAAAAAGCCGGTGTAAAAACATGCACATTACTGGACACACTACTTTTCTTCAGCCTGAAGCAGACGGCACTATAAATGGTAATACGTCGCTTGTAGCTGAAGAACCGTCTACGGTGGAACTTATTCAAGAGGGAATGATCTTTGCTGCACTGTGCGATGACGAAGACTATGATTATTACCTCGTGAGAGCAGATACATCTGCTTTTGTGCGCGGAAAACGTACCACTGATAAATGGGGAACGACATGGCCACAGGGAACGCCTGTTATACGAGGGCATTACTATATAAAGTCTGGAAATAATCCCCTGCTCAATACCTTGCTTTGCAAAAACTATGCATTAATTCCAGCAGTTTCAGTTTTGTACATAATTGAAGGGGGGGGGGGGGGGAGAATAAAAATAAACTAAAATTGAATGAAAATGACCATCTTTCAATTTTGAAAGTTTTGGAGAAACGAGATGCTACAATATAAACAATGTAAATGCATATAAATCCACTGTTAATGTTTTAGACGAAGCTAAAATTGTTGTTGTTGTGGCATGTATTTAATAATTATGATGTTATATAAATACATATACTTAGAGCATAAAGCATAACGTGTTGTTTTGATCAGTGTTTACAATGACGTTTGAAATTAACGATTTTGACGTTACGCTAATTAGCTTCAATATCTGACGTCGCGTCTTTGTGTTTACTTTTGCATGCTGCATTGTCGTGTTGCGTTGACTCGTGGCGACTCGAGACTCGATTCATTTTTATTTAAGTCTTTTTTTTCACCTAGGCAAATTGTTCTTGTTTGACAAGTGTAAGATTGGTGCAAGCTAGTATCTGGTTTTAACCCCAACATGCAAAATGTTTGACACCTACCGTTCCAATATCGTAACCAATCCGATTCTTATATTTATGAATTGTTAGAAGTATATGTTAATATAAAAATGATTTTATATTTAAAAGATGCACTCTTTTCTTCGCTGCTTTTTAGCTGTGTGGTAAGGTGTTTTTGAATACTAATATGCCTAACATGCATGTTTTACCTGTTTGTCTTTATGTTTATGCGTATGTTATTAAAAACTTCAATAACTCAGTTCCGTCCTCTTTTAGAACAGTTAATATATGTAACGTGCATGTTATAGGGAGGATATTGGTATACAGCTTGCCACATGTCAAACCTAAACGGTGTGTATGGAGCTTCATCATATGGCGTTGGGATTGATTGGATGACCTGGAGTGGTTATGAGGATTCATTGATCTTTACAAGGATGATGATAAGGCCGAAATAAAAGCAGCAGCAGCAACAACAACAACAGCAATATACTATTATATACAAGACTATTTCCTACCTGAAAAACTCTTGGGAGGTATTCACAGTTGGGTTAAAATTAGTTTTTGTTTTATCTTAGATCACATGCAATAAAAACATGTAAATCATATTTTTTATGATGAATTAAATTTTATTTAAGAAATAATCGATAGCTTTCGGTGATTTATCACAGGACTAATCACGGGGCGGAGTTGAGATGCGTAAGGATATATCACGAGGGGCGTAGTATACCGAAGATAAGGATATATACACTTAGTTGGCCAAAACAGATGTTGTAATACCCTTAGTTATTTTCGGTGAGTGTATCTCCCAAAGATAAAAATCTCAAGTGTGTAAGGAATTTATGCGCCTTTTTGCGAGATTATGAAATATAAACCCAATCCAACATAAACCAAACCACCCTTTCTAAACAGGATCTTAGAGAATGATGGCACGTAGAGATGACACCTTTTTGCAAAGTTCATTTTATTAACAATGAACAAACTTCTCAATTACGTTAACATCTTTTCATTCTTGAATAACTGAAACAAGTGTTGCGGAAGACTGGTACTAATTCAGATGCATCCTGGGATTGCATAAATGTTAATTTGATAATAGGTCAATGTAGTGCGTAAACTTGATTATCAATGTTTGTCAAGCTTGTTGCGATTGTTACAATGGCATCATTTCAGTGTCTGTGTGCGTTAATGCGTGCGTATGTTCGTCTGTAAATGCGTGCGTTCTACCAGATTTCCCTGGACCATAACTTAGATACGCATCTTGTTTATATTTGGCATGAATTTTTACCTCAGTGAGAGTGTCGCGCATAAATCTAAGATTCCCATCATAAAGGTCAAGGGCAGCATTAGAGGTCATATCAGAGCTTGTCAAGATAATAATTTTGACATGCATTGAGCACTCTTGTTAACATCGGCCTGAATATTAAGTGAGTTAAAGTGTAATGCGCAAGCCCCAGATTCCCATCTCAAAGTTCAATGTCAAGGTTTGGAGGTTCAAAATTATTTTTTAGATCTTGTCCGGACCATAACTTTGACATGCACTGAGCAATTGTGTTTATAATTGGCTTGAATGTTTCATCAGCGAGACTGAGTGTCATGTGCAAACCTAAGGTTCCCATCTGTCATTGGTCATGTCAGAGCTTGTTCAGCCAGTAAGTTTACATTGAGCAATCTTGTTTATATTTGCCATTAACGTTAATCTCAGTGAGACGGAGTGTCATGCGGAAATCACAGGTTCTTTCTCAAAGGTCAAGGTTAAAGTTGCTGGTCAAATTTCACATCACATTTTGTCCGGCCCATTACATTGACATCAAGTGAACAGTCTTGTTTAAATTTGGCATGTAAAACCTCCGTTAGGCAGACTTTTACACACAGCCCATGACCCTATCTCAAAGGAGAAGTTAAGACGCATCAGCAGGTCAAAGGTCAGATCAGAGTTTGTGTGGCCCATAATTTCGGAATGCATTGAGCAACCTCGAATGTTAACGTCAATGAGATGGAGTGCAATTTTCAAACCCCAGTTTCTGTAATATGCGTTACTTTTGTTTCATATTTGTATGATACAATTGTTTTCGTCACAACGGGCGCAACATGTTGCCAACAGGCATCTAGCATGTCTAGTATTAGAGTTTGTTCAAATTTTAGGGTGGGTTTAAGTTTTACTTTCCGTCATATTAGTTTTCTTTATTCCAATCAATGAGGGAATAGATAACAAATATTTCCGTGAAAACTTGCATTTTTGTGTTTTACTATCTTGAGTGAGGAATGATTTTATACCAGTTATTATTAAGAATAACGAATAATTAAATTTAAAAAGTATTGCAATGTAACTACTTTAAAAGCCCGTGTACTTCTCCTTACACTTTAACGAAAGAAATCATCTGTTTGTCATTCGTTTATCGTTCAGTCAGGAAGATTCCTCATACACAATTTGAGCGGAGAGAAATATTGACGTGTTGCGTGTGTAAACAAGAGCAAGCGAGACCGCAGGTTTGAGTACCGAGAAATGATACGAACCTACAGACTTAATACTGACGTCATTGTGTTATTTTGTTATATAGTCTTCCGTCTAAAAGCAAATTTAACACACAAAACTGTTAGTCAACAGCCTGGTTTACATTAAAATAGTAATAAAATAGTAAAGCAATTATAGTTTATTTATGGGGTAATTTTAAAGTAATGGTTGTAATGGTCGTAACGGAAATTTATTAACCACACTATGGAATATGGATTGACTGATCTGCCACGACGTGTTTCAATATTGCGGATACACGCTGTATTATGCTAAAATTATTATTTGGGTATATGACAAAAGATAAAACAAACATCCCGACAGAAGACCGAAAATACATAGTTAAATGTCAGCATTGTATTGTAACTTCACAGAAAATGAATATCAGTTTTACTAGTTTGTCCAAAATTTTGACTTTGTGACAAGCTTTCTTTGACAAGTTTACCGTCTGAATATAATATTATCGAAATGTTTCTGTTATTTTGTCAAATTGGCTGTATGGTAAGGCTGTAAGGTTCTTTTTAAGTGTACTAAATGCCTAATATAATACGATTTTCTTTGAAATATAACTTTCAATTCCTTGCGCTGGTAATTTCCTGTTACGCTAAAATGACCATAATCGGCAACAATCCTAGACGTTAATTAACCACGGAAGCAGTTAACAATCCTAGACGTTAATTTACCACGGAAGCAGTTAAAACACAATATTTCGTCTACTCTTTACTGAATGTGAGCCGTGGTTGCAACCTTTCCGCTTGAAACGACAATGTATATGTCGACCTGGTGAGCGGCCATACTCGAGAGCAGAATGTAGCATGGGGACGGTCATTGTAGGATGCCTAAAGGGTGAGGCATTTTTGTAGTACTGTAACACATACAATTACAATGGTGTTTTGAACTTACTTTGGTATTCAATGCTACAAACTTTATTTGAAAAGAACTTCTACCAAAGTAAAGAGGTTAATGTAGGAAGTAAAGCAAAACGTTTAAACATCTCCTTCCTGGCGTAAAATATTGCGGCAAAAACTGAATGTAATATTCAATTTATCAGCTGTTGAGATTTAGTTCAAAAAGTAAAAGTGCCCAATAAAATCACTAATGCAACACGGTTTTTCACAGCCAGTGTTTCATTAAGATTTGATCTATAAACTAAAGAAAATAAAAGACAATATTCAAATGTTCACGTTATAATTAAAAGATGTATATGAAAATTCAAAGGGTACCTACTTGATGATGAACTCACCGACAATTTGCTAACCTCTTTGTTTGCATGAAAATGGCAGAAGTTTAAGTGTTCATGAAGGGTTATATAGGAAAACTTGAAAACCTAGAAGATCGATCTGTTTCTTTTATTCCTTTAATCGTTTTCTTCAGGCCTGTAATCTCAGTGATTTAGTACCCACCTTTTTTTTATTTTTCTAATACATAATTATTTTGTTGCATTCTGTGATTAAGGTTTCTTCATATATGTTTTCTGTTTAAAGGCTAATATTTCTGCATATACCCACTTCTTTGATATTATACCTCTCTCATTTCTGTGTAAACGAAACCATGTTGACTTTTAAGCAACATGGTAAGGAATTGCAATTGCTAAGTTCAGTCGTCAAACACATTGATTACCTCGCTTTAGTTTTAGAACAGCAATGGTGAAGTTTTGAATATGTTGACAAGAACAATTACTCGCAGTTTAATTTGGTATTTACACATTCTTTTAATCTATAGCTTTGAGCTAACTATCTTGATTTTCTGTTTTATATGTTACTTGTTGGTTCCATTTCTTGTTTGGGAGTTTATTTATGGGAGCTTAATTAAGTCCACTTTTGTACGTTGTTAAATTATGCGAAGGATAATAAATTCGAGGCTTGTCCCAAAAAAAAAGACTATTTGAATAAAGAGAAAACTACTGAACATATCTTTAAGTATTTTAACAGTAAGCTAATACATCATTTAGTAACTAGTGTGCTGAATTTCAAAGAAAAAGCTTCTAAAATAAAGAAATGACCTACAACTGCTTTACTGCACTTATAGCCCTCTGTTATTTTAACTTAACAAATTCGTACGTAAGTAAATAACTTATACAACTTATGGCCGTTTGACATTTTAATTGTAAACATTAGAAAACAAAATGTGACAAAAAATGCACTGCTTTGCTTTGATTTCCCGCTTGTTAGACTGAAAATGTTTGTAACAATGTAAGTAGCTACTGTTAACCATTGTCACTTTGAATTTACGTGAAGAATTAGTAATACTACTCGATGCCATATCCGTAAATTGTCATAAACGTGAAATTTCAATACCATATCCCAACCAGTGTAAATTTTGGTATTATAAAATCTTAGGATAGATTTCTCCTGCCTCCTTCAATATTTGGTCGGTATTTTCTTTAATACACAGAATGTTATACAAAAAGATTATAGAAAGGTTTAAAATTAAAATGCGAGTGAATGCAACTAAAACATTAGATATGTTGAGGCTTCTACGAACAGAGAGTTCATCCTAGAACCTTGTTTAAGCCCCAACATGCATATTATTTGTGGTGTCTTTTTTGACATTAATTATATTATAAACTTATACTCTATTTTCCTGTCTACTTTTTGGCTGCGTAGGGATGCTGTGTTTTCCCTGTGTGATATTCACATTTCACTTTAAATAGGTTTATCCGATAAGTATTAAAATACAAAATTAATATTACCTATATCAAAAAGTCAGCTAATTACGCATTCGCAGATCGACAATAAACTGAAGACAAATCGCTTATTAAGGCGTTTCTCCTTTCGTCACTGCTATGTCATAGACAAAAAATAAAAATACCAAAACGGCTAAAGTGCATTTCCATCAAACTTTGCTCCAATCAATGTAATTAATGTTTGTCTACTTTACATACTTTAAGATGAATTAGAACGATTGAGAAAAATAGTCAGAAATAAAAAGTCCCTCAACTGCATTTGCAATCAAACACTTAATCGAGGCAACACAAAACAATAGTTCAAATCCCCACATGAGTAGAATGATACTGACAACAATATCCAAGTTCCTTGATGAGAATTAGAAAAGAGAAATCAACATTTTTTTAAGTGTCATCTATTTCCTCGACCCGCAAATTGAAGTTCAGGCACACTTTTTCAAATATTTCATTTTGTATACATTTGTACAAACGAAAGGACATATTGTTGTCAGGAATTCATTACTCATGAAGGCATTTGAACTGAGTTTGTGTTACGTCGTTGTGAAGTTTTGTTTGATAGCAAATACAATTTTGGGGATTGTTTAAGTCTAACTATTTTTCTTTATTCTTCTAATTGTATCTAAACGTATGTAAAATAAACATGCTTCTATAACACTGATTTGTGCAAAGTTTAATTGAACTGCATTTTGGCGTTAGAGAGATTTTGATGATTTTTCTATCATTGACAGTGCAATAAAAACTTCCATATCACCTTAATAAATGAATTTTAAGTAGGTTATCATCAAAGTGTCACCATTGTATGACATCTCTTTATTTATTTATCCAACTTCAATAGAACATATGTTACATTTGCCGTTATGTCTTCAGCAGGCAAGTATTATTGTTTATCTTTGCTTTAGCGAAAACGTTATTAACAATTGCTTTGAGTAAACATATAGTTACATGTAAATGTTTAAAAATACAACTGAAGGAAAAATAGCTCGTTGTATTGTACGACCAATGAACCCAATTCAGCATTTGCAGAACGATCTTGAATAAAACACGACAACAGCAACTTGATGATATAATTAAAGACGATTGATGCAATTTGAAAAATCCCCGATACTTAATATGTACTATGTCAACAGTACCTCTAAAATGACTAAAATGACTTTTGCTTTAAATCGGCAACTTTTAAGATGGTTGGTTTTAATATCCCAGCCAATATAAATTTTGATTTGTTCAATCACCCCTAGAATATACTTCCTGCTATTTAAAATTTGTTTTTGCGTCGTCTGTGATATGCAGGATTTTTATTCTCAAATTCCTTTTCGAAATTCTAATTTGTTTAGTTCTGTCCATTGTTTTTTCGTTTTCACGTTTCCGGCAAACCTATTATTTTTATCTGGGGACCATACGCCGCTAAACATGGATTGGTATTAATCTGAAAATACCACATTGAAGGTTTCATGTCCACCGCCATATGCACAACATCGTTCGGGATGAATCTAAATTGGTCTGTTTACGTGTTTAAATATTGAGTTGCGGGTCTAGGCGGCGTGGGAAGTAATACATGTATGGATTTCCATAACCGTCCATTAGATATGTGCTTAGATATAACAACAACTGTCTATAAACATGCTTAAGTAAACCGAGCCTGCGATATTTTTATACTTGTCGTGTTCGGTTTCTTTCAAAGTTCACTTTTTTTTTATTTTACTCAAAACGTCAAATTTGTGAGCCAAATATTATTTACACAGGCATTGATATCATTTGATTTCATAGTTTTATTATATTACTAAACTTCCGTCATAATTGAACGTTTTATCAAACAGGTATTTTTATAGGTGATACATCTATTATATACTAATCGTCATCAAGTCAAGTTTCTTTCATATTATAGCTGAGTACTTGTACATCTAAGACCAGAGGTAATAAAATTATGTTTTAACTGTGTAAAGTCTTACATTTACAGGAAGCATACTTTTCTTCGCCCTATGTCTTAATTTGGCGCACTGGACATGTAAGTAAAATTTATTAAATTACAAAGAACTTTTAACAAAAAAGTGATCAGCCCATCGAACTTAAGTTTGACCGACAAACGCAAAGCAACGATAGCATTATTTCAAGTTTCAACAACTAATGTAATAATATCAAACTAATTTTTCTAAACAGATTGTCTTGAATGTTACTCCTGTATGTCAGTTACCGATCAGTTATCGTGTAATCAAACTACAAGATGCGGACAAAACGAGGTAAGTCACGCTACAGTTCTGTATTTTGTATTGTTGACAACACGGCTTGACGCGGACAGAATAGTACTTATCGCAACAGTATAAGAGGAAAACTATTTTAATCTTATAATATTTTTATATTTCTAACATAGTTTTCATAAAAATATTAAATTAAAATGATATTATTTAGCCAAATATTTGTTATTGACTTATATTTCCTAAAATTTCTGAAATTCACTCAGAGGAAATGCCAATTGACTTTTTTGATGTTTACAGTTACGTATGTCATTCGAAGGTCGTTGAGCACTGTTCATATGTCTTTTTATAGTTTTCTTTCTTATCAGCGGTTTTTTATATCCTTATATCGTCTGTCAGATTTGTATTTTGTTCAGTTCTCAGATCAAACATGTTTCCTGGTTAAAGGCAAACATATTTTTCATATGGTGGCATTACACCGGTGACAATATGGTAGTAACAAACTGCAAATACCGCAATTAATGTCCTATTTTCACAGAAATGTGCACACCATTGTTTGAGAATGATAGAAAGTGTTACTGTTTATTTGTGTAAGTATTGAGATGCGCTAAACCCGGGTCTAGGCGGCGTGGGCAGTAAATTTATGCATTTGCATTACCGCTTTGAACTTCATTCTTAACATGTATTTATACTTAGTTGCTTAAATGCATAGTCACATTTATAGCAATATAGAATAATATTTGTACATTGTATCCTGTACAGGTTTGCTTTACCGATAGACGAAATGCATTGTTTACATTCGGCTGTACATCTACTCAGGTATTTCTACATAGAATTATAGTAAAACAACCTGTTATTTAACATCTGTTTATCCTTTGAAATTTGATCTTTGCATTCTGTAATACACAGGTTTGCTTCACTGACAGACGTGATGCATCGTTTACATTCGGCTGTACACATACATTGTAATCAGGTACTTCTATAGGACATTGTACAATAATATAAAGAATTATTTATATAAGAATGAAATGTATATTTTAATATAATATCGTATGCTTAACGTGTATTTATACTTAGTTGCTTAAAGGAACGATATAAACGTTTATTCGCTATTGCCACGCAAATATTAAGCCTCAAACACTGTCAAAGTTCAGTAATTGTTACTTCACTCAACGCTAGCTAAAAATAAATTTTGTTATTTATATTTCTTAGCAATGTAGTATTGGAGCAGGGACTCTGATCGGCAGGGATCTGACAACCCGTCAGTTATCTAATTGTCACGAATGTTGCTCTACGGACCTCTGCAATTCAAACCTCTGTGCCCATTCCCAGCGTATGTATTCCATGTTGTAGATATAGCTGGAAGTTTTAAATTTTTTAAATAACGTATCTTTTGTTAGTAAAATTACGTTTTTTTAAAAGAAAAATGTTCAAATCTGATAATATTATTCGTAAATGTATTTTTATGGAGGCGACACATAAATTTTCTACTTAAGAATTATTGATGTTTAGTTACGATGTGAATGCATTACATGTAACTATGTGAGCTCTTGCATCCATCCTATTTACAAAATATAAAATACCTGTTCAAACAGAGCAGGGAAACAGTTTAACAATTTTTATAATGGATGAACGATGGAACTACCCAGGAAACATTTGACGTCGAATAGACGTTGGATTGACGTTAGACTTACTTTGACGTCGTTTCAACGTCGGGTTTTTAATGAAAATGAGAGTTTTTAGGCGCCATTTCCCGACGTCGGATTTACGTCGGGTTCCGACCAAAATCCAACCACATTCCGACCATAGTCTGACCGAAATCCGACCAAAATCCAACCCTTTCCAAAATACCATCAAGGGGTTTTTGAATTCATCTCTAAACCTCTCTTCTAATAGTAATGTGTTTTATGAGCTCTGTATGATTTAAATAGTCCTGTAGCGAGACTTTTGTTAACGAAACATGTTTGACGAAAACAACTCCACGTGTCTTATACGTGCAGAATAGGCAGGAATCTCAACAATATTTAAGCAAAAAAAAAGAATTTAACAACAAACTACGAATACGAAAAAAACATACTTGCTTAATCTTTCTTTATCTGGGGACCATACGCCGCTGAACATGGAATGGTATTAATCTGAAAATACTTCATTGAAGGTTCCATGTTCACCGCCATATGCATACCATCGTTTGGGATGGATCGAAATTGTACTATTTAATGGTGTAATTACTGAGTTGCGCTCAACCCGGGGCTAGGCGGCGTGGGCAGTAATAAGCATTCTCATTACTGCCCATGAACAGACTCAATCAAACCGAGCCTGCAGTATTTTCATATTTGTCGTGTTCGGTGGCTTTCAAAGTTCCCTTTTCATCTATTTCTATGTCTTTGTTTGGTGATTTTGTCTTTGTTTCTTTGTTCAAAATGGCGCGGATTGTTTGCATTTTTATTCGATTGCACATGTTTCGATAATATCCCTTCCGTTGAACAGCAAACCATTCAAATTTATAAATAAATTTCTTTCGTATTTTTTTTAAACTTAATTTATGCACATGTATAGAAAATTTGAAAAAAAAATAGGTATAATTCTAAAATATTTCCCCTCTGTGTTAAACGGTCGAATATCTGACCAAAACCGACGTCTTTCTGACTTTTTTCCGACATCGAAACGACGTTGCATTTTCGACGACGGATAACCGTTGTATTGAGGTCGCCGACGTCGCGACCATAATTAACTGGGATGGAAATCAACCGGACACGACAGTTATGAAATAGAGAGGCCTGTTCGTAGGCAGTAATTGGAAAGCATATCACTGTTGACGCCGCCTATCCTCAGGTTGAGCGCAATTCAATATTTAAACACAAGTAAACAGTACTTATTTCGATCCATCCCAAACGATTATGCGCATATGATGGTGACCATGGACCAGTTTCAAAAAAGGGTGCATCATGATGTGTTTAAATGTAAAATAAAAATTGTTGTGATTTTCTGTGTTCGGAATTTATTTGTTCATTTCCGACAAACTTTTTAAGTATAATATTCATTGTTTACAATTCCTATTGATTGCTTGGATTCTCTTACTACCATTGTTTTTAAAGTTGCTTTTATTGATGTGAAGTCAACGTCATTTGACAAAGTTATAATTCCCCTTTCAATATTGGAACTGGAGATCATGAAAATTTCATTTTTGGATAAATTACTGAAATTATTATTACTTATTGAACATATGAAATGATGCACTCGCATGTTTTAAACAAAACTATTAGGTATATTGGCGAATAGTCATACTGATGTGCTATATAATACTACATGTCTTTTCTGTTATGCATATTTCACTTTTCAACAAATTTTAAGCTTACGTAAAAAAAAATCTACCTATCAATATTTACAAACTTTATAAAAAAAGGCGAATCAGTATTTGATATAAAAAAGTTTAATATGAATTCAGTATTCATTCACACTTGAAAGTGGATATATTTCAGCTTCAGCATGTATGGATGACGAAACAGTGGACTGTGCAAAGATGAATACATTATTTGGAATTTGTGCGGACGTTCACAAAGCTAAATTCGTCTGTGCAAAGTTTTGCAACCTCTGTTCTATAGGTAATTCGCTTCCGGTATTTCTTTTTTAGTGTAACTGATGAATACGTCGTAGATAAGTAGGAAATTGTTCTTGTACTATTGGCAAATAGTTTATATTGATAATGTTTCCAATTGGAAAATATTTTGATTTAATATAACCTTACCAATTTTCAAAATATTAAGAGCCAAACATTACATTGCGAAAATGAAGTTTAAAAACAGTTAAATGATAGTGTCTCTAGCTGGGATCGAACCCGCACCGTCACGGCGACAGCGCCTAGCCATGCAATTCCTGCGACGTAACCAACTGAGCTAACCGGGACAACGCCAAAAAACGTTGATCGGATAGCCCTGATATACGTAACAATCACTGCATGACATCGGTAACGGGTTAATTTACTGATAACAGTACTGACTAAATGTACGGGGAGACTTTTTACGGCCGCCACACTGCACAAATAGCGCTACTGTGAATTTCAAATGATAGTGTCTCTAGCTGGGATCGAACCCGAAAAAGATTCTCAAATATATGAAAATGCATATTCCACAATACATTGGACTATTCAGTCATTTAAGTGTTTGACATTTTTTCTTCGAGAAAATAGTAAACGTGGAAACATGAATATGACATTTCTGAATAATAAAATTTCCATCATGATCAGTCTATGGTCCCAGATAACAGAATGGCTTTGCCCTAAACGTCGAGAAGTATTAACATAACAGTTTATTAAAAGCTCGATAAACAAGATAAAGAATGCAGGAGCATGTGCCTCTGGAGTGAATGAATGCATGATTCAGGGCTGAAACGATATTTTTGCATCATTTTTTTTCTTTCATATCGATATTCGTATTTTAAAAAAATATTTGCGAATTTACGAGAAAGGTTTAATTTAAAATACCACTTCCCTCTGTCTACGTCAGCTGTTTTCAAACAAGATACATACGGAAAGTAATCTAAAATTTAATTTACTTTTGATCCTAATACTAAAGTAGGACATTCCAGGAGTGTAAAATTGGAAGGATACGTAGCTGAATAACAAGATTATAAATAAATCTTCTAATTTTAAACCATATTAATACTTCTCTAATTATGCATTGTAAAGTTCATGAAAACTTTTTAACATATTTCAATTTAGTTGACGGACAATGGTCAGTATGGTCCTCTTGGTCAGTGTGTTCAGTGACCTGTGAAAATGGACAGCAAACCAGACAAAGAAGTTGCACCAATCCTGCTCCAGCTAACGGAGGGATTGACTGTAGTGGGGCTTCATTGGACACTAAACCGTGTTCACTGGAAGCTTGCCCCGGTAACTTTAATTATATCCTAAATGTAATTTAAGTGAGGTGTGTTAAGATTACATCGATTTAAGTATTCGCTCTAAACAAACAGCGAATACCCTTATGATATTCGCAGTTTTTTTAGAGCGAATAAGCAACTCACTACACACAGTGAATTTGATCTGCTTCGGGTATTAGAAATGTAAACCGAATACCCAACTTACTGCTGACAGCATATGCGTTCACATTATGGTATTGGCTGTTTGTGTGTAGAAAAAACGAATGCCCAACTCACTGTTGGCAGTGAATTCGATCTCATTTGGATAATTATTCGCTGTTTGTGTAGAGCGCATACCCAACTCACTGATGGAATTGGATTCGAATTCGGTCGGACATTAAATATCCAACTCCCAATGCATAACTCACTGCGAACTTCACACACCTATTAAAGTGTTACAACACAGGTAATTCGCATGGAATATTTATAATTTTTATTCAACCGGATCAATATTTGTGTTTTGAAATTAGTAAAGGCAATGTCACTTTTAACCATAATAAGTGGCGGTAGCGAGGCAGTATACATTATTTTGTCAAAAAAGTAACATATGCATATAAAAAAACACAGCCTCCCTACGCAGCGAAAAAGAAGAGAGGAAGAGAGAGAACATGTTTTATATAAGTATGTCAATTCAAATAGGACGCTTCAACAATTAACGAAGAAGAGAACCTTTGGGGATACCGCCTTGGAACGGTCAGTGACAAAACAAATTGCCACTGGGGGTTAAACCAGGTTCTAGGGTGCACCAACCTCATATAACTTATTTAATAATACATAAAGACGTCATTTACAAAGCGTTTTTTACCAAATAGCCTATCCATAAGTTGTTAATTAAATCATGTGTTTTCGACTATACGCAACTACATGTCCGTGATTTTGTACTATCGTCTTTGGCAGTACACGGAGGATGGGCCACGTGGTCTGATTGGGGGATGTGTTCGGTCTCTTGTGATGTTGGTATGCAGCGTCGTGAACGTACCTGTAGTAATCCTTATCCGGATAAGAACGGATTTCATTGTTTTGGAGACCCATCAGAGAACAGGATATGTATGCCCAAAGCATGTGCAAGTAAATAAACTTGTTTGATCTTGATTGTGACAACTCTTTGAAAAATGCCTACTTGGTCATTCTTGGTGATATAATATATATCATACCATACGATCAAAAAAGGTATAATGTTTTAATCGGGTATTGTGTAATCCAAAAAACACTGCCTACCACGCGCAGCCAGAATGTAGAGAGGAAAATATTGCATGTGTTTATCAAACAATTACTAAAAAGAGAACTTTTTGGATTACCACCTTTGTACGTCAAAATCGTTTTAACCAGGATCTAGGGTGCACTAGCCTCACACTTACCCAACCTGTTCTAATAAAACAAACAAGTTGTCTTGGTGAAATAAATCTAACCCAACGATCAACTCTACAATGATCTATGTACAAAGACAACAACAAACTATAATATAAAAGAATGGTAAAGCACAACGGCGGGTGCTCAGTAACATTACTGACACCTGAGTTCATGGAGTCAAATCGGTATGAACAGGATGCAAAATGTTTATAAAACTATTCAAAAATGATTAATTTATTCTGAAGTCAAATACTGGCCAGAACGCTGTTATGTTTGAGCAGTACTATTATCTTATACATGTAGTTTGATTCTTATTAAATCGACAGATTCCTATAACACGAATAGTAAACAAAGAAATGCAAACTAAAAACCAATTCACATATTTATGGCCATTACCATCGATGAGCAGATTAAGATGGAAATCGTTGTTGATTTAAGTGACATTCCATTTCAAGAACTTTATGTCCTTGCAGATTTAAAAATAATTTTAGCGCCTCTGCAGATAGATAACTTACAGATGCTACTTGGTCTATTAACTTATACACTTCACAACGTTATAAAAGAAATAGTATAATAATTTACATTGGATAAATTTACAGATGGCAGCTGGTCAGTATGGGGATTATGGACTTCATGTAGCGACATTTGTGGAGGTGGTGTAAAAACTCGGGAACGTTCATGTACAGATCCGCCCCCTTCTTTGATAGGAAAACCTTGCATTGGCAACTCAGTGCAGAGCACTACGTGCAATAGGATTCAATGTTTTTATGGTAACCGAAGTTTGCATAGTTATAATTTATTTCTAGATTTGTAACAGTTTGTATGCGATTTCAATTGGCAATTTAAGTTATATGCATTTATTTATTTTATGTATTTATTTTCAAAACGTTTAATGCACTTATTTGTTGTATAATTTGTTTTAATAAACGTTGTTTTCGAATATAAAATTTGAAGCCGAGTTGTTTTTCTTAACAAAAACTTATGCTTTTGATACCAATTGTAATGAAATGTTCTAAACGTATTGAGAAAATCGATTTTTTGTTTGTTTGCAAGACTACGTCTTATTAAAAAATCACAGGTTATTCACGTGATGCATTTAATTAAATGAAATGAAAATGAAGAGTGACAATTTGTTAGAAGTCAAACGTATTCGAACATAAGGCAGAATGGGGCTCTAATGAAGGTTTAAACTTGAATTTATAGAGTTTAATAGTATGATATAAGTTTGTCAGTGGGTACCTGCCCGGTTTACACAACTGTTCGTGTCTTAATGATATCGTGATTGTGTGTCTGAATAACTCAACCAACAGTTGAGCAGTTAAGAATCAGAGAGAACATATAAAACTTTACGAGCATTTAAACCTAGTGATAACCTAATATTTGCAACATTTTTAACACGACCGTTTTAATTGATGATGAACTATTGTTTGAAACAGGATTATTTCGTTTTTTTGCATTTTCTGCTATTGTTTATTTAAATAGTCAATGTCTTACATGTCTAACATGTTTTGTTAAATGTTGGTTGATTGTTCTATTCGGTATGATAAATATACAGCGATTCGGTACACGCTAGTAATGACATAAATAAAGATTGATGTAGCATATCTCGATCTAACAAAGTTATTGCTAAATGCCGAAATGTATATATTTAAGACAATTATCAAAAGTCAGTACTAATATTATCCAAATCATTCTTATCAACGGAAGGTCTAATTATCCTCTAATGGAACTCTTTTCGAAGAACTTACACGATTTTTTCATTCTTCTATTTTTGAATTATTTTGTACGGCTATTGTTTTATTTTTTGCTGTTAATGTTACAGCTCACGAGCAAGTCTTTTATTTACTGATTCAATAAAAAGCATCTTGAAAGTAAACAATGTTTTTAATCATTAGTGTTTGTAATCTACAACGTAAAGTTTGTAAATATTTAATAAATTCATAGTACCCAGTTTGCAACTTCTTAAAGACGGCTTTTTACATACCACCACACTTTCAAGTAGTTCATTGCTGTTATCAATTTATTCTTTCCTCATAATCTACGATCTCGTATATAAAATTTGTTATGGTAATAGAATGCAACCTTAACTCTAAATGATTAATTACGTAGAATTATCTTTTTTGTTTATTTCTTTTTTTACAGAAAACTGTAAAGTCATATTGGATACAGGTGATGCAACTACAGGCTTCAAGACTATTTTCCCCGATGGTAATAATGTGGGCTAGAACCACATTTCGTATACAATCTTCTTATTGTGTGAATCACAATAATATCCTTCTCAATTTATGAACAAATGTAACATCGTTTAATTTTACCGAATCGAAAAACCGATGCTGTTGTCTCATCGTAGCTCTACCCCGTGTCATTAACATACAAGTATACGTCAGGTTAAAAGTCGATAACAATTCATTTGGATAATAATTATTTATTTTGTAAAACATCGTGTTAACTTTTCGCATTCTAATATTCTCCTATGTTAGTGGTGTCTTTTTTAAAGTGATCATTTTATTAACCATGCTCTCTCCCTCTCTTTTCTTCTTGACTGTGTGGGGAGGCTGTTTTTGTCTGAATGTGGCGATCCCTGATACGTGTATGCATATATCACCTTTTTTTTCCCCAAAAATCTCCAAGTTGGAAAATGTTTGTCCTTTAACCACAGAGTGAAATAGACGAAAACATTAGAAGCAATATCTTCTCTTGACCTAAATACAACTCATTCATTCTTTAGAAATAACATCTCGATACAATGCGATTTTTAGAAGCCAAATATAGTTTTATCAATATTGAAATAGAATTGTTTTTTCAATGTTCTTCTAGGCGGAGAATACAGCATTCACTATCCTCAGTAAGACAGTTTTGAATCCGTATACCATGTGAAGACACTTTACACTTAAGTGGTATTTTTCTTTTCACAGGTAGACACTCACTCCTTGCACTGTGTGTAATGGACATTGACGGTGGTGGTTGGACGGTGATCCAGCAGAGGGAGTCGGCCTCGGATTTCTACAAGGGTTGGACGGAATACAAACAGGGATTTGGTGATAAGACAAACTTTTGGATTGGTTTAGACAATATAAATCTTCTCACTTCTCAAGGTAATCCAAAAGTTTGCTAAAATATACAAACCTTACTCTTAATTTAAACTAAACATCTTTTAACTTCCTCTTTACATTAACATGTAACAGAAATGTACTAAAAGAAATTCAATATCTATACAACCTTAGAAATACAACAATCGGAAAAAATGTAATCATCACAAAGTCATAACTGTCGGTGCGAGAATGGCATTAATGTATCAAGACTTAAATGTTTTAATACATGATATATTACTGTTAGTTATGCATTGTATCTGGATCACCGCTCCTCAGTTTGTCTAAAATCAAGTCAAACTTGTTTAACTATTTCTTATATTCGCCAGCTGACCAATTAAGGTAAACTGTCAAATTCTGTATGGAACTTCGACAGAGCCATTTTCGATAATTCCGATTAAAATCAAGATAAGAAATGCCCGGGCGCCGAGATCCAAGTAAAATCTATGCGGTTTGACATTATAACATCGAAGCAAAATTTAAAGTGAAGTCATAGAAAAACATTTCGGAGTTTTATATTGATAAAGACGATGAATTATATGACTGTTGTGTACAATGTATCACATCCATGCAATTTCGAAAATTGAGCTTTTCCTATTATTTTTTCTTTATGTATCCAGGTAGTGTGCAAATGAAAAAAAGTATCAAAAGATCGTCTTATTATGATATTTTATCGGGCGGTCAAAAAGCGATATATATTATTTTTTGCTCTGTGAAACAGAAGATTGGACGGAACGGAAAGATAACAATGACTATTTGCTTTTAAAGACCGACATGTCCCTGCAAGTTAACAAAAATATATTAACTAACGATCACCTTGCTCTTTTCATTTACACATTTGTAACATCCGTTACGCCACAAACACAAACGGTCACACGAGACAATTTTGATTTGTTACAAATGTGGTCTAATAGGGCTTTAGTAATTTGAAATAATGAGAGTTTATGATTAAGAGTAGCACCAAAAATAAACAGATATTTTCAAATGATCTGTTATTAAGCAAGCACATTTTACAGGCAACTACGAATTGCGTGTGGATATGAAGAGAAGTAATGGTCAACGTGCCGCTGCTAAGTATGGGGTAAGGATACCTTATTAGTTATTATTGTATTTGTAAACTCTACTAGCTTAATTTCATTTTTGTTTGAAAATAATATGTTGCTAGAACATATCTGCACGACAAATATATTTGATATTCAGGTAAGTTTCAAATAGTTAAATGATATAAATCAAGCCAAATGCTAAGTTGTTTATAAGAATGATAATACTTAATTAAGACATAGACATTTCTTGTGAACAAACAATTAGTTTTACTTTTAGTTTAATGCGATGCGGCAGGACCAAGCAAACTCGTTTCTTACATGTAGTTTTTATCAGACCACAGGGAGTTTTATATAATGTGTATGGTTTGGTCTTCGTGCATATGTCCGTGTGAGTTCTTTTTTATATAAATTCATTTTAAAAAATGAATTTCATTCTTATAAAATTATTTTTAGTTATGAAGGACATGTATGATAGCAGTCACTCTTTACAAGCATCAAGGTGTTCCTTAGCTGCCCATAGAGCACCGCGATGCTTTGTGATGCAACGACGCCTCGGGTAGCTTTTAGAAACAATGTATAGCGGAACCGATGGATGTTACCCGGTTTATTCGGGGACAAAGAAATGATGCTTAAATATACTATAACATAAGTAGCTAAAACAAAGGGCTGTGACTCAAACGCAAACTGTCATTTCTTGCTTGCTGCCTTTTTATATATCTGCTTATAAATTTGCTTCTTATATAAGGTTTTGTTGATGTTGATAAATAGTGCAGATAAGAATTGTGCTGCTACAACATGCTGATAATATTAGTGAAGCTTAACATAAATTTCCATTTAATCGTTATTGTAGTTTGCTTAGAAAAAGTGCCGCCAATTATAGTTATATTTAATACTTTAACCAAAATCAAAGGGCAATAATTCGACAATTTTCAAGAACATGTAAAAATCTTGGCAATATGGACGTATGTGTTGTTTCCAATAAATTGTAATTGAAAACAAATCGCAAAATCATGCTGACAGTAAGAAAAACTCCACTTGTTAGTGAAGCATGCTTGCTGTGTCATTAAACGTCAAAAAGTTGTTTCTGAGAAAGAGCCCGGATATAATCGGCCCTTTATAATACCTTAGAAACATTAAAATGGCAATAACTTTTGTGAAAAAAATCGCCAAATTGTAACGAGGTTACAATGTGATCATTTTCTAATATAAGCGAATCATCCAATAAAATTGTATTGCATTAAAGCCAGTGGTCGCTAAGACCAAAGTCCGACACGAATGGTCAAATGTCATGACATATAATATTAAAGGAATACGTTCGGCTGTTTAAAACATGTGATTTAATGATAGAAATATTTTGATAAATACAATTATCGTAATCATACTTCCACGACAAAAAGGATAATTGTATAATTAATTAGTAAAACACTGATAAGCGTATTTTCAAACGTAGCATGTGCGTGGCCATCATTGACATCTCGTTGTCTTAAAACAATATGTTAAGTGACAATTTGAGCGACGCTGTGATCACTAATTTGAAATGATTCCTTTTCAATTTAAAATATTATTTAGTTACTGTTGTCCCTTGAAATTGCACAGTTATGAAATTAAGTATTTGTCTAACATGTCTAACAGAACAGAACATAACAGAACAGAACATATCTTTTATTTCACCCAGGTACTTTGCATGTACAACATGGGTATATAACAAAATTCAATATACTGAAAAAAAAAGAAATATGCATATCAGGAATAGCCACATCAAGCATACACAGCCTCCCAAAACAGCCAAAAAGTAGAGAGGAAAAGAGAGCATGGTATTACAAAAATCAGTTTCAAAATGGACGCCACAAATAAATAACGGAAGTGAGAACCGGAGGGGTTACCGCCTTGGAACGGTCAGTGGCAAAACAACTTGCCACTGGGGGTTTAAACCAGGTACTAGGGTGCACCAACCTCACACTTGCCGCAACAGGTTCTCGTTATCACAAAACAAGTACAAATTGTCTTGGTGAAATAACTCCAACCCACCCATCAGCTCAACAATGTTGCATTCAAAAGCATACAAACATATAAACATAAGAATTTAATAGCATTGCAAAGCCAAAGGGCGGGTACTCAATGATCTTACAGAGACCAGAGCACCTGGAGTAAAATCAGCAAGAACACAATGACAGGGATAAAAGAAACAAATCGAGCTTATAGGTTCTTTTTAGAAAAGATTTCCCCATAAACTTTCATAAACTCTTAAACCCCTGCCACCGTCGTGCAACCAAAGAGGTAAGCATAATGATCAACTGTAGATGGGTAATCACCAGGCCTGCAGAGCGCTGTAAAACATCATGTTGGTAACCTTTCTTTTTAAATTTACAGATGGTTTTTACGAATAACTGGGAGAAATTCACATCGCCTTTTATCTTCTTAAGTTTATAAATTAAATCTCCATAAAAAACTGGCTGTGAAATACCTTGTTGCAATAGTGATTTTAAACTGCACCTGTATTTATGAATTAGATCTGGATATCGGCGATAAAACTTGCAAAAGGTTTTCCTTAATTTGTGATACCGATAACCTTGTTTTAAAAGTTTTTTCTGTAATGCAAAGATTACGTTCATTGAAATCATTCACATCGTTGCAAGCTCTTGAAAAGCGAACAAGCTGTGAGATATAAACCCCGTAAGAAGTCGCACGAGGAACATCGCCGTCTAGAAACGGAAAATTTACTATATTAAAATTAAAATCATCTCTTTTATCATAAATTTTAGTAGTGACGTAACCATTGTCAATGGATAGATTTAAATCAAGAAAGTTTGCTTGCTTTTCTGAAGTGTTCGCTTTATTAAGCTGTAGTTCTTTAGGATAAATCTTATTAACCAGTGATGGAAAATGGTTATTATCTATATTTAATAAATCATCAAGGTACCTCGATGTGTTGTTAAAAGCTGTAATAATATCATCTTGATGTTCGGTAGAAAGAGATAACATAAAATCTCTTTCATAACAGTATAAAAACAGATCAGCAACAAGGTGTGCACAATTAGTACCCATTGGAATGCTTATTACTTGTTTATAAATAGAGGTACCAAATCTCAAATAAATATTATCCAATAAAAATGTGAGCGCCTGTATAAGGTCTTGACAGGTCCATGAAGTATAATTATCATAAGAACCATCTGTAAAGAATGCCCTATGTTCATTACAAGCAATAAATGTTTTATTTTCTCTAGCAAACGTTTTTTCAATGAGACTGGTTAGCTTGTCTCTTATTAAATTATGAGGGAGAGAAGTATACAAGGTAGAAAAATCATAAGTAGACAAACAGAACGCCTGAAAATTATTTGATTTAAGTTTCTTCAAAACGTCATTTGAATTTTTTATAGACCAAAATAAATTTTTGCCAGTAGTTTCAAAAACTTTTTCGCAATACCTAATTACATGTTCTTTTATAGCTGTAAGACAAGATGTTAAGAGCACGGATAACTTTGTAGTTGTACAAGAACTAGAGTTAGCGATAAATCTTGCTTTGTGCGGTGTTTTGTGCATTTTAGGCAACCAATACATAGTAGGTACTTTGTCTTGTTTCGGCTCAACACTGATTCTAAATTTTGTAATTTGTAGAGTGTGTGCAGTAACAATATCACTCTCAGATGAAGAAGTCAGTGTATAAGCATTAGTGCTATTAAGATCTTCAGTTTGAACATTTATATAGTGTATACGTCACACTATAATAACATTATTTGAAGCCTTATCAGCAGGTGTTAAAACAAATTTGTTGTGAAAATCTTGAATACCCTTTTAAACAATAATTAGGTTTCAGGTCAAGATACAAACAAACAGACAAAAACCACATATACACACAGAAAAGCAACAATAACGAAACAAAAATAACAAACAAACAATTGAAAATGATAATATGAAGAAGAATGGTTGAGCAGACATGTGGGGTAACTTACTTTATTAATATTGATGACAATGGACATTGGATTAAGACAATAACAACTTTTAGAAACATGCCAGGGGAAAAGAACGTAATCAACATCATTACCCAGTCATTGCAGTGGTAAATTATTTAAATACGATGGTAACTTAGTAATGGAACATGCATTTGATTTTCGTACATTAATAGATAAAAAAAGTGGATCCACAAAAAAAGGAAACAGCGTTGCTCTTAGTGTTGACAATACACGTCACAATTGCTTATAATCACGTGGTAAAATAAATTTGTGAATGAAAAAAAATACATTCAATGGAGTAAGTGAGCAGTTTGTAAGCGTTTCTTATTATGTTAAATTTTAAATATCAGTTGTCACAGAATAAATTTAATTATTTGTACATACTTTTAAATGTAAGTAAAAACTTGCCCTGCCCCTGAGCTGGTACGTGTCGAAACGAAACACAATGTACCAACGGGGCTGACAAGATATAGTTTATCTAATAAGAACAAAAAAAACAACTTAGCAGGACATTCGACGTATACAACTGAAATTTACATGTCAGAGCAGCAGTGGTACATACTGGTATCCGCACTTGACAGCATTTTATGCAAATGAGCTATAAACACATTTCGGCTAGCCAATCAGTGCCTTTCACTACTCAAGTCAATGAACATGTCTCCATCTTCTTCGGGGCAAACTGACCAGTGAGATTTACATGTCAATTAGTAGCAATTAACAGTAACACGGTTGAGTTAAAACTTGTGCCATAAATTATAGTGCTACTTTAAAATAATTAGAATAAGGAAAGAAATAATAATTTCGTCGGTGAAATTCAAAAACCGCGTAACTAATTATTTCGCGATTTTTGAATTTACCATCCATCGAAATCAGCATATCAAACTCTATAAAGTACAAAAACCGTGTATATAGGAGCCAATTAGAAAACGAAGTTTTGATCACGTGCGAAAATCGCGTATGTCCATTGGTTATCAAAAGTGACAATCGAAATCCGCGTAAGTCATATAGTAAAATGTTTATTTAAAAAAAGCGTTCAAAAGTAAGGATTTTAACGTTTTAATACAATCAAGGTAAATAATATTTCATTCTTTTAACTGTATTTGACATCTTTTACAATACTGAATCTGCTAAACTGAGTAAATATTGTAACAAATATAAGCCAAACAATGTATTTTTGAACTTTTGCAAAATTGATGTCCAGTTTCTATAGAGAAAAACAATGCCTATGCTTGTTATATCCCACGATTTTAGTCTTATGGCACTAATTTGATTTAAGATTTGTAATATATTTCTTGATTTAGATTAAAATATTGAAAAACTTATTTAGAATTGAAAATAATTCTGACATATGCGTTTTTTGTATTTATAAATTTTACGGGATGTATTTGTCGGTACTATTATACGAGATTTTTGAATTTTCATAAAACGTCACATTGAACAACAACAACAACAACAACAACAAGAACAACAACAACAACAACAACAATAATAATAATAATAATAATAATAATAATAATAATGCTACCAGGAAATAGCGTGTTCTTGTATTTCATTAATGGTGTATACGGTTGTTCTGTTCATTATGTCGTTTACGATACCATTTAAAATGTTTAAAAATTCTGCCACCTGGAATTTCTGCAGAAGAACTTGGGGCATACTTTTTCTGTGAAAAGTGCACGAAATAGATTTATCTGTTAAACTTTTAACAATACGTGATTCAAAAATCACGCTTATGATGACATCGCAATCAAGACGAGAGGTGCAAATGGCACTTGAAAAGGTTGCAAGGGAAATAAATACTACTAAAAGAACTAAGCAAGTAAATGATCAGAAAAGTTATGACAAAGTTGTTAATGATCAAGAAAAGTTACAAAGAGAGAAAAAAACTTGCAAGAGAACGAAACCCCAACAATGTAAACGAAATCGTAAGTAATGAAATAAAACATGATAAAGTGAACGTCGGTAATGATGATTATGAACAAGAACAATAGAACAATGTATGTTAAATAGAGAAATAGCACGAGAGAAAGTTTCTAGAGAAAAACGACATGTCAGTGAAGCTAAACAATTAAATGATACAAACATGACAAAATGACAATAGAGACTATAACTCAGAAACATGTGAAATACAAAGCAATATAGAACCCGAAAATTGTGAAGAAGCAAAACCACCAGTGAAGATAATTCACAGTATTCTCCAAAATGTTGTGAGAAAGTAGATGAATCGGATAGAGATATGTTTCATAGAGAAAAAGAAATAGAACAAGTTGAAAGATCAAGTTTGATAAGTAATGAAAGTGAGCAAGTAAATAATCAGAACCTTATTAACGAAATAAATAACAATGTTTCAGAGGGATCTGAGTTACAAACAGAGAATACAAACAGTAATGTGTCAAGATTCGGAATGGACACTGACTATTATAATTCGGATAACACAAGCAAAACTTAATACACGAAACAGTGATTTTTTTATTGAGTACAATGATTCAGATTCGTCTTTCCAAACATCCAGGAAAATAAAGAAAAAGAAGAAAAGCATGAACACAATTCACTATGATAATAACAACTATGACTCCCATGTTTCTCAAAGCGACGCACAAACGTTTTATCATGCACGTCCTGACATATTAAATGCAATAATGCAAGTTATAGTTGTTTTGCCTTTTCTGTAAATGAAAGCACGTTTACATAAGGAATACGTTCTCAAAGCTCCTTTTTTATTTGCGATGTACTCTTGAACATAACACATCTTCATTGTGTTCTTTACGTTATGTGTCTAGGACGCATATTATTAAAATTTTTGTTCAACAGCTAACAGTTAAAAAGTTTCTGTTTACCTATTTTTTGATACTCTAGTCCTTATTCGAGTACTAAGAAATAGTCTATTTATTGGTTATTAAATGATACAACAATGTCCGTGATTCAATTCTTATTCTTTATACTTATTTAATGTAAAACATGCTCATACTTACTTTCCGTGGTGTTATTGCTGACTATGCATAGGAAACTGCCATTTAAAACAATAGAAAATATAATAATTCATGTTAAGTAATAAACCTGTATAAATATCTACATTTTCTTTTCAATATCTCAATATATTTTACTGCACGTCGTTTTTTTCAATTATCGCGTAAAATAAATTTCGAATACAATATTTCAATTAAAAAAATTCTCGTATCTCGCGTATATCAATTTTTTTATCTTAACTTCAAAGCAAAATCATCGTATTACTAAGTATTAAATGCTGCATTAGAGGTGCTCATGACTTAAAAACATACAAATGAATTAAAATGTATTTTTGTCTATTGATACGAAAAATCTCATTATTTGGTAAAATATTAAAAAAAATAATAACACGATCCTGTGAATTTTCGGAATATTATATTTTCC